>JASCZI010211745.1:0-55529 GCA_036250425.1 Stylosanthes scabra | reverse complement strand
TTTCTTCTTTTTTTTTTTTTTTTTTTTTTTTTTCGGGTAGCAGTTTCTTGATTCTAACCTGACACGTTGGTTGGATTTTGTGGCTTATATTTCATCCTTGCATGCAAATATCGAAGCACTGTTTCCTACACTACACAGCTTCTTTCGAAATGGAATGGTGCTCCACAGCTCTCTCCTCCTCCCCTTCTTCCACTTCTCTTCTCAATTTTCAGGTATCAACTTTACATACACGCAATTCCTAGTTTTATTCGTTCCTCTTATCGAAATTCTTGCTTCAGGGCCCTCAATTGCGTACTGTGAAGCTTTGCAACAAGTCCTTTCTCCATTTTGGGGCATCGTCTGCACTTCCCAGTCACTTTCTTCGGGTTCGTGAGCGAAGATTATCTTCCAGATCATATAGAGCAACCATATCTGCTGAAGCTGGAAGACAAGGTTGGGATTTTGGAAGATTTATAAAAACACTCTACTTCTTTAATGGACCCCCTTCTCCGGCTAAGGTTACATTTTGTTCAGAGTGAAGATTAATAGAACAAATTAGGAATCTTGGTTTGGATCAAACTAATGGTTGTTTATCATTTTCTGAATTGTGAAGTTCTTTGACTTTCTAGTTGAGAAACTATCCGGTCCATCCCCAAGTGAATCAGTTAACTCAATGGGAACTTCTGATATTGTTCTTGTGGCTGGAGCTACTGGTGGTGTTGGTCGTAGAGTGGTTGACATATTGAGGAAGAAGGGAATTCCTGTTCGAATATTGGTAATGTTCTGGTCCTACCTTGCTTACAGCATTTTACTACAGATACTGGTTACTATGTTTTGAATAAAGTAGTAATTATAGTAAATGTTTACTTTCTATATCAATATTTATCAGGTTAGAAACGAAGAGAAAGCACGGAGGATGTTAGGCCCAGATGTTGACTTGGTGAGTTGCTTTGATTTTATGTACAGTGCTATGCAAATAAACAAATAAATATGTCCTAATTCACAACACTTTGCTTTAGGATCTTACTCTTCCAAAATTTCATAGTTGGCATCTTTACCATATTCACAACACTTTGCTTTAGGATCTGGTTTTGGAGTTTACCAAGTTTATGAACTTGTGGGTGAAAGATAATGATGTTCATCAATGTAGAACTTCTGTGTTATGCATGTTTTTGTTTTGAAAGGTCATATAGCAGTTTACATGGAAAATCCGTACTGCTGTACTCCTTAGTTCTTACTTATTCTGCTGTTATCTTATCCTTATATCGAAACTAAGGTTGTTGGGGACATTACAAAAGATAGCACTTTGAAACCTGAATACTTCAAAGGAGTGAAGAAAGTGATCAATGCTGCCTCTGTCATTGTTGGCCCTAAGGAAGGAGACACTCCAGACAGAGCAAAATATAGCCAAGTATGTCCACTAGAAAAATAGTAACTCTTTATTTGATGAAGACATCATAATTATCTTTCTTATAGAACTAAATTGTTTATGTTGCAGGGAATCAAATTCTTTGAGCCAGAGGTAGACATTAGCAAAACTCTTGTGTACTAAATTTGGAAGTTCATTAGGGCTGCTAGCTCATTAGTTATTGAAAGCAGATAAAAGGCGATTCACCAGAAATGGTGGAGTACATTGGGATGAGAAATTTGATCAAGTCTGTGAAGAACAACCTTGGACTTCGAAGGGGAAAACTCTTATTCGGATTTGAAGGTACTATCCTTACTGAACAACAATAAATGTTTATTCAATTTCATCATTTCTGACTGTAACATTTTTTATGTACAAAGCCCTTTTTCTTTAACGCAATAAAAATGACAACAATAGAATTGACAAGCTTAATTGGTGTATTTGTGGAAATTTGGACTTAAATTCATGCTTAAAAGAGGGTCAATTTGCTAGTGACCTTTTATGACATGTGATAGTAGTCTAGTTGGAATAAAATTTGGATTAGGACATATTGTATGTTGTAACTGTATTGAACATTAGCTTGCAAGATGATTGCTGCAGTCTCCAGAATATGCAGAAGACGGTTTCTGTTGCAGGGATGGTCTTTCAGCTTACCACATGCTCCAAGCCATATAGTGACTTTTAATTTGTATTAAAAGAACTAGTTTTGGTTGTGTGCATCATGTCAATAATTTTTTTTTTTTTAATTTGCCTTTCAGGTGATAATTATAGGCAGCTTCCTTGGGGTGCTTTGGATGATGTTGTGATGGGTGGAGTTAGTGAAAGTAATTTTCAAATTGACCCAACTGGTGGTGAAAGTGGTGGACCAACTGGTATTTTTAAAGGTGTGTGTCAAATTCTTGCATATGATTGCACATTGTATGTACTAGGATAGCATGTCTTCTATGTTTTAGTATTCAAAATAACACAATTGTGTGTCTAGCCCAGGTGTTGTTTCAACAGCAAACAATGGTGGCTTTACAAGTATCAGAACAAAGGTAAACTGCAATATATTTATAATAGCCTTTCAATCAAGATTGGCGTTGACAGTTTGCTACTTGTTTGACCTAGAACACCATATGGCTATAATAATTGATGTTTTGTGGACTTAATTAAGATATATTTTTATTTCACTTTTACCAATTAGTATCAGAGTAGTTCCTAATATGAAAGGGAGAGAGCTCATGTAATTGGTTTTCAGAATTTCTCAGAACCAGAAGATCTCTCTGCATATGATGGTCTGGAATTTCGTCTAAAAGGTGACGGGCGTAGATATAAAATCATTGTTCGCACAAGCCGTGATTGGGACACTGTTGGTTACACTGCAGGCTTTGACACTGTGAAAGGCGAATGGCAAACGGTAGTTAACGTTAATATCTAATGTAATAATTACAGCTTATATTTTATCTAACAAATCTCAAGTGTTTTGTTGTTTTGTATTCCATAGATTCAATTGCCATTTTCTATCCTAAGGCCTGTATTTCGAGCAAGGACTGTGTCTGATGCCCCACCATTTGATCCAAGCAATGTTATGTCACTTCAGGCATGGCTCTGCTGTTAGTATTTATTGAAATCTTTTGGCTTAGCACTGTCCTGCACCTTTTGTTAACGCTAAACTCTCTGCAGCTAATGTTCAGCAAGTTTGAATATGACGGTAAATTAAATGGAACTTTTGTGGAAGGTCCATTTGAACTACCGGTATCTAGCATTCGCGCGTATATAAAAGAACCAATAAAGCCAAGGTACAGCTTTATGTTTGTTCGTTGTATTTCCCCTCCATTTTCCCCTGACATGCATGAGTTTTTATGGTACAATTTTGTGTCATGTTTAGGTTTGTGCATGTGAGCTCAGCAGGAGTTACCAGACCAGAAAGGCATGGAATTGATCTAAGTAAACAGCCTCCTGCCGTTCGGTTAAACAAGGAATTGGGTAACATCCTCACATTTAAGTTAAAGGTACCAAATTCAGTGGTGGCTCCTTATTTGCCATATATATGTTATTAAATCTACTGTGTCCGCATGCATGAATGTCCTTTGCTAAAAGTGATTGATTGCAAATTTGCAATAACAGGGAGAGGATTTAATTCGAGAAAGTGGCATTCCCTATGCAATTGTTAGGCCTTGTGCATTAACTGAGGAGCCAGCCGGAGCAGATCTTATCTTTGATCAAGGAGATAATATTACGGTATTGTGAAAAAAATTCTGATTGTATTTCTGTGTATCTCCATATACTTTGGGTTGCTCCTTTCATTATGTAGCTAATCTAATGTGAAAAATGATAGGGCAAAATATCAAGGGAAGAGGTTGCTCTTATGTGTGTAGCTGCACTTGAAAGCCCTTCTGCTCTTGATAAAACATTTGAGGTCAGTCTTTCCATTCATTCCCTCATTTTTCATCATATATAAATAGAAGATAGTCTGAAATGTGAATTTCTTGTATGAGCAATCTCCTCTTTAGAGAGGTTGCACCATCCAAAAGAAATACCAAATTACACAGCATTGCATATTTGCATTTTTCATATGGCCAAAATGCATGCAACTCTTTAAGATAAACTGTTTTTCTCTTGTGTATACGTAAAACAGTGATTTGATTATGAACTTTCTCAACTTCTCTAGTCTGCAAGCAACATTATCTTACATATTTGTTGCAGGTGAAAAGCGTTGTTCCATTTAGCGAGCCATTTACAGTGGATCCAGCCAACCCACCTCCAGAAAAGGACTACGAAATATATTTTAAAGATTTGAAAGAAGGCATCACTGGGAAGGAAGCCCTCCAACAAGGAAGTCCTGTTCCTGTTTAATGTTCCTGCATCTTTGTATACTTTTCAGTTCAGTCTTTTTGGAGCTGCGCCTAATCCGAGAAATAAAATGTAGAAAGCAGTTGTTAAAAAACTTAAACAGGGTTCACATGAATTTTACCTTAAAAATGTATGTATATGTTACTTGTGCTCAACTAATTTTCAATTTTGGTACCTTTTGAGAATGTATAGTGAATTATGTACTTCGCTACTTCTATTTTGTTTCTCTAATCTTCTCTCTATGATCCTATATTTTGAATAATAATTTTAAAGAAAATAAATAAATAAAAGAAAGTTATCATTAGCAGATCTCACTTTTTACATTTTTCTCATTGATTTGTTCCCCATTAATGTCTTTACTCTGGCTATTAAGCATTGTACCTGGAAGGTTGGTAACTAATGCTCCACTGAAGATTCCACGTTGTTTCATCAGAAAATAATCATGTTTGGCTGTTCCAGAATCGAATAATACCTGGTATGTGAAGTTTCCAGTCATTACTATGTGGGGTCTTAGAAATAAATCTGTGCTCAAGTTCTGATTCTAAATCTTTATTATTATTTTTGAGAAAACCATGATTTCATTCTTTATTGAATAATATATGAATTGTTTTTAGACATGTTAGGACTTCTTTCAATAACGAATAAAGGGACTTTTAACAATTTTGCTAAAAAGATATTGATTTTGAGGAAATTCAGTAGATTTTCAGCTGTGTTAACAGCCTCTCAGAGTGCTTTGTATTTTTGAAATACGATTGGACAGGGTGGCATGGGACCATAGTGTCAGCACAATAAAGATAACGTTTGGATGTTCTTTCTATTGTTATATCTCTTTTCTTTATTTGACAGGTATTACTGTATCTATCTATATCATTGCAACGGTGCAAAGGCAATGCCAAAACATGTGGCTACAACCATCTTAATCATCATTAATGAACTCATATACTTTAGAACATGGTAGTTTGGCAAATTAGTATCCCTACAAATTAATATGGTACCATAATAAAATTGATATCCTCTTCCTATTTATGCTGCATATTAAAAAAAAAAAAAATTGAAACAAATTGAGAGGTACCATACCATAGGAATCTCCTCTAGAAAGAACTAATAGGAAATTGACATTCTATATGCTGCTTATAAAAGTTAACATTTACATCAATTTTGACATAATTGTATATTTCCTTGTAACATGTGAAGTTGTGCTGGGAAATCTTCCTACTTTCTCTGCCTCAACTTTGAGTTAGGAACAACATAACACCTGCAAAAGGAATAAGAAACTTTCACTTTCTCAGAAAAATTCAGAAAGAAGAGACAGAGATTATAGCAGAAATCTTGTATACTCGAATCTAATAGAATGAAGAAGAAAAAGAAGAAGAAAATATTTACTTACAGTGAAACAACAAAGTGTGGCTTTTCTGCTATGCCTTCTTGCATCTTTTCTTCTGAGTCTTTCAAGCATTTGTTGATCTGTTAAGATCCTCCCCGGTGAGCTGAGGAACACCGAGGGGCGAACCGGAGGGGACCATAAGCCGCTTTTCTCATAATCAAAGTCAAACTGTGATCCATCGTAGAACTTCTCCAGCAGCCTATCTGATACAGACTTAGAAACAAGCTGAACATGAACCTTTGTTGGAGAGGAGGACTCATGTGAAACACTGGTTTTAGCCACCATTTCTGGACAAGTGGTTATGAAAAATAATGGCAAAAGAAAAACTGGGGAAGAATGATAGATAATGTGGCAAACGAAAGAGGTGCATGTGAGATATAGAGGTTGAAAAAGGAGACAAATTTGAAGAGGGACTAGTGATTCAGAAGGTGGGAAACTTTGATAAGGACGTGTATGGCTGTATCTGTATGCAATCACTAATGTGAGATGTTCTGAGATCCCTTAGGTAGGTTTTGAATGGCATTGGCATGTGTTTCAGATACTATAATGTATGTGAGTTGTGATGGCTTTGCAATTAAGAAGAGTTTGTGTTGGTGGAATTGGAGGAACATCACTCCATTATTTCATGGCCCTACTTCATGGATTATCCTCAAGTTTTTCCCATTTATGTTGTTGCTCAGCACTGAACCATATGTGTGGCTAATCATTTCTGTTACCCACCTATATATATATTTTCTTTTATATATGTAGATATATGAAACTTGTACCATGGAATTCAGTAATTAAAAAGAATTATTGCACATGGGGCAAGGCAGTAGTAGTCCACCAAGACCAACTTGTCAACCATTTGAATATTCCGTGCTGTTATTCATATAAAATAAAGTTGAATTCCCTTGGAGGATGTAACATAAAGGGATTATGTTCCATATTGTTAATTTGTTTTTGCATGCACATATGTGTATATGTTGGGGGGCTAAGTCCGGTTTTTATTCATTCTGTGTAGTTAGAATGTCAGAATCTGATGTTAAGGTACAATGATATCATGAGATACAAAAGCCTCGAGGGAATAAACTTTTGCCATCATTTCATTACCCCTGAACAATAAAATGATGAGTGCCAACAATGATGGCTGAGCACCAATCAATTCCTCTGGGAATCTTTCTGTTTATAGCAGTATGGGTTTGTGAATTCCCTCAGTTTCTCTCCAAAAATTTCTATTCAATCGATGATACGATACATTGTCGTCATCTCTATCTGAAATATTTTTTTTGAAAAAAAAAAAAGAAGAAAAAGGGTTGGTCCTGAAAGAAAGAAAGAAAGAATTGCCGAGGTTGCAAATTGTGTGCTAGAAATAGGTAATGGTAAAGCTGCTCACTGTGGGATGAAATGGATTAATAATTTTGTACATTTATTAGGTTTTTTTAGATAGTTAAGTTATAATCTCGACTCAAAATAGGGAGTAAGTTTGACGAAAGGCAAATGAAGAAAAATTCCAAAATGCAACTATCACAAAAGACATAGACATAACTCAGACCAATGCAATACACAATTAACAAAATTAAAAACAAGCATTTTAAACTAAATGTTGTCTATTTAATCTTTAGACAAATTAGGCAACAAACGTTTAAATATCAGAACATACATTTAAATAATAAGCATTAGTAATAATATATATTCGACAACAAGAAGTACAATCCATAATTTTTACACAAATATTTTCATGTTTGAGACATGTAGACTTTCTTCTTCTTCTTATTATTATTATTATTATTATTATTATTATTATTATTATTTTGTAATTATAGACTTTGTTATTGTATAAACGGTTTGCGGATTGATAATTATAATATCATGTAATGAGTCAAACAAATCTACTAATCAAGCCTAAAAGTTAAAATAAATAATAGATATCACAATTACAATAAAATAAAAAACATATAGAAAACTAAATTTTTAAAATTAAATTATATCACATTAATAAATACGTTGAAAATTCATTCATTCACTTTCACTCACACATTGCGCATACAATTGATAGTATATATAAAAAAATCAATTATTAAATTAGTCAATCGTATATTTATATATAAATATATACATTGTTTTATACAGTATGTTATATTTGAATGCAATCTCATTTGCTTAGCTGGTTCTGAACTTTTTATATACAAATACCATGTTTGATGTTTATTGTTTAAGGAAGCACAAACTGTTGAAATGATCTTATATTTTATTTTTTTTCTTTGGGTATTGAGGGGATCAAAATATTGGAAAATATTAGGGAATTGGGCTGCACTACTACTATATGTTTTGGGTACTGAACTTTGAACAAAACTACCTTCCGGATACCCATGCAAAGCAACCAGGCCTATTATATATGAACACACATCTAAGCCGTTTTTTTTTATCACATCCGGATACAGTTTACTAATATCATAGGCCCGTTAAAACAGATCTTTGACCAAAAACCAAAAGAAAGAAAGAGAGAACACAAAAACAAACTGGAAAACATAAGTGCACAAAACCAAGAATATAAAATGTTGGGCCACCATATCCTGAAATTCATGTTGAGTTGCATTTAATATTTCAGCACTCATAACCAACTTGGGTTGATAAAGTTGTTAATTTACTAGTTCGCTTAAATAAGTGTGGAATTTCTAATATCGTTTTGTGTATGCAGCAGCCCAATGACCAATAATAAACCCTTAAATAGAGTTTAAATTCGCGAAAAATTAGTCATCGACCTCATACCAAAAATAAAAGATATACATAAAAATAATAATGTGTGTATATATCTTGTATGTATTGTGTAGGTGAAGCTGTGATGGTATAGTCCATACTCGAGGAGTAGAAAATATATGAGCTTCAAAATTTGATTTCCATTTAATTTCAACGTATTAAGATTTTTTTTTTGTGACTTAAGATATGTATTGTTATTGTGTAAATATATGATATATTGGGTTATCTAGAAATTGAAAGAAAAAAAAAAAAGAGGGAAGAACGAGGACCACACAAAAAAACAAAACAATAGAAGATGAAGATGGTGATGGACGGCCAAGTTATGCTAATTACAACCACGTTCGGACATACACACACATATACCCTCCTTCATTATTTTTATTCCACCCTTAATTTTCATCCCCACTTGTTCCCATTTCTCTCCTTTTCTATTTTCTTTTTTGTTTTTCCCCTATCCTAAATAAATTAAACCCAAATTATAAAGAAAGAAAAAAAATAATTGAAAATGTTGAGTAGAATCTTCTCTTCCTTGCTGCACCACCACCACTTCCATAATCAACTTGTGGTCCCGCACCAAGGCTCCGCATAGCGCCGCCGTTGCTCCGCCGTCTCCATCATTCCCCTCCGGAACACAAGGTTGCACTCGGGAAGCTCCCCGAGGTCCGCAAACAGCGAGTCGTCCTCCTCCTCCCCCATGGGGACCAGCACCGACGCCGCCGCCACGTCGGCATCGTAGCCAGAGAATATAGGGCTGTCAAGTACGGCGGTCGATGAGGTAGTTGGAGCCCCGGAGATGTCGCGGAACCAGCCAAGGTCGTGAATGATGGAGTCGTGGCCTTCAAGATCCGGAAACTTGTCCTCTTCCGGTTCAACCGGGTCCGCAAGTAACTGTAACTCCTCGCAGGGTTTTTGAGGCTTCTTGTTAGTGGTGGATCTATTAGTGTTGTTGTGGTTGCGTGAAGAAGGAGGCCATGGATGGTTGTGTTCGCATGAATATGTAACTACGAGCATGGTGGGGTCCAGTCTGCTTCTCTCAACTTGTTTTCTCGCCGGACACCCTTTTGAGCTGCTGCATCTGTAGTATCCTCTCGGGTACGGTGAACCTTTTATTGGTTTCTGCCCGTACTTCCTCCATGCCCATGAATCTGACGGCGGTGCTGTGTTGTTTTCCCCTTTTAGCCTCGGCCCTTCTCCTCCCTCCTTTATTCTTATATGCACTACCCTTTTCTCTATCCCTCGCCTGCATTCATTTCATTTAACCACCAATCTATCATCATTACTTAATTATGAATACTCAAATTCAGATGTAAAGTGTTTTATTGAAAATTGATGATAACTTCACATGAAAATAACTTTACCGTTGTTACTTAACATACATATATATAGTTCATTTGCTTATTATAATGTAACTAATTAACATTATAATTAAACTAACCTTCTCTTACTTGAAGATGATGATGGTGAGGAAGAAGTAGTAACCAAGCCATCAATGTTGAAGAGGTTGGAATTATTTGAAGAAGGAGGGGAATCCACGATGTTTTCTTGTTGAGAGCCACCATCATTGTCTTCTTGTTCCTTCATATACAGATTTCTGCTACTGCCACTACTCCTACTACTCCTGTTTCTCAGCTTATTACTATCCATGTTTCTAGTTTCTTCTTGTATTGTTAGGTATAACAATAACAACTTTGATTTGACTATTGATGATCCCACAAGAAATCAAACTGGTATGCTGATAGTGCTTAATTATATTCTGGCGGTGGCTAAGAGCCTAATAATAATAAGGTATAGCTATAGCATTGAAATATCAATAATAATAATAATAATAATAGGGTTATTATTAATAGCTATATTCAACTAGTGATGATGATGAAGAAAATTGAAGAGAAGAAGGTGAGAGAGAAGAATTAAAAATGGGGATTCATGTTGACAGATTGGCCAAGCTATGTCTAAGGGCCTTTCTTTATTAGACGACGTGCGAGCAAATACTTGATCAGATCGTAACTCATATACATTTATATATGTATATTATGTCATATGAAAGCAACCCTACCCCTTTCTTTAATTTACTCCTTCATTTTTATATTCACATTTTCACATAAGGATAAGCCCTTTCTTTATTCCTGGAGGGGCCTAAAGTCTTCCCCTTCTTTTGTCATATTTGGGAGCAGCCTTTCAATAATGAATATTTAGTATTTAGTATAGTTTTGCTTACATATGCATCTCGCCTGCTCTCATTCAATTTAATTAACTGGCTTCTTCTGGATGGAATATAATGCCGCATCTACAACAATAATATATTCATTTTTTCAATTCATGGCAATGAGGATTATTAACCATTCCAATTTGGTCCCTAGCTACGATTTTAATCTAGGGTTTATTTGGGGTGGGAGGAAAAAGACTAAAAAAGTTATTAACATAGTTAGTTTTACATTTTTAGTCGGTTAGGCTATGTTATAAAGAAGGTCGTAGTATATATAAATTAAGAAAAAGGGTGCAACCTTTTCACCAAACATAAAAAGGGGGGAATTAAAAGGGATAGAGGATGATAGGAAACTTGATTGGTTTCCGATCAAAATATTAAAAGTTATTCGATACAAATCTAAATTCATACACATATAAAAGATTCTCTTATAATACAGATTTTATATTTTATATCTCAAAAAAATTAAAATAATATATAAATATAAACCCACATATTCTTTTAATAAAATTTATATCTTTATTATTTACATCTATATTATATAAGCTACATATTATATGTTGATGATGTTAGCATGTGGGGTTTCCTTAACCTAAACCAAAACGAGAGTTTTATCCATATACAAGCAGGGATAATAATATTTATTAAATCGCGATGGACATTGTGAATTATGTGTGTGTGTCAATGTGTCATTATTAATTATCACCATCGTCATTGTATTGTTTGCTATCAACATTAAATATGACCCTTAAATATTTAAGGGTTTTGTTCACTAACTATCTGTTCAAAATGTAAGAAGAATCAATTATTAGAAAACGTAAATATTTGAAAATTATTGTAATAATTAGATCATTAAACAAATAAATTTATACTTTAGCAACTTAAAGATATATCTGTTATCTTTTTAGGTAACATTTTTTTTTTAAAATTTAACCGGCACTTTTAGAGTATTAATAAGCAAAATGTGTATATTTGAATTATGTGTGGAATTTATATATAAGTTTTTTTTCTAAAAAACACACCTTATCTTAGCCTGTTAATGTTTTCATAAAGGTGATAAGTTTTTCTTTATAAAAGTTAGAAACAAATTTATGAAGTTTCTTATACATTTAATGTATTCTTTTTTACGCATTAGCAGAACTTATTTACTAGATATAATTCATGATGAATTTCAAATTTATAGAGGGATTCCTCTCAAATTAGTACAGAATACAGAGTTGGCACACAATCGCATAGACCAAAACTACTTTAAGGTATATTATTATCCATCATGATGCTACATTGCTACATACCGAAAATAATTATAAGCTATTTGTAACCAATGCAGTAGGAACAGAACTTTTTATATTCGTTTTCCATAAGCGCTTGTAACTTTTTTCCATGGTGGTGAAAAGAATTAGGAGGCTACTCACCTACAAACGCGGGAATCATCTTTTGCTAAGGATATATCTAATTCAGCTAATTATGGAAAGCTAATTACTGTGGTGGCTATTACACATTCTCACACATCTCTGCTCGTAACTTTTAACAGATCATATAGTTATGAATTTATGATTATGATTGTTTTCTGAAATGGATATACTATATATTAATTAAGTTATGATTAACTCAAAATTTTCTATAATTTAATCTTTTAATTTTCGCATTCAATCTATAAATGCTTGTATTTTTTAGTTTTATTGAGAATATTATGTATTAAAATAAGTCGTTATATATTTTTGTGTATATTTATACATTCGTATATTTTTATTTTAAATTAATAATTAGTCATTGAAATAATTAAATCTAGTTTAATCGCAAACTTTTCTATATTATAAAAATACAAAATACTAAATATATATTTTTGTTTACCAATTAAATTTTATAACGTATTGAATTATTGATCATATCATTAACTAATTAATTAGTGAATAGAAAAATGCAACTATTACATCTTCAAATTGTTGTACTTAAAAGAGTAAAAAAATTAAATATAAATGTTAAAAATTCAAAACTTCTTTGATTTAAAAATTAAAAAACAATTAAAAAATGAATTAGAATTTTAAATTATCTTTCAATAAATATACTACTACAACATTTATTTTGGATCTAAATTCTATACAATGTGTATCTTCCAAAAAGTTTAAATAACGTATGATTTTTGTCATTATGCATTCCCTTAATATTAAAATCCTTTTATGTTTTGAATAAGTCACCCATTGCTGGCTGTGTCACTGTCAAGATGGAAAGGGATAAGTGTTATCTATTGGCCAATGTGTTACATCAAAAATATCAAAGACCGGAAAATTAAATAAATCAATATTATAAGGTTGCTCGAAGCGTGAAGCAATGCAACAACTATTTTTATATTATTGATCTTTTATTATTCTCCAACAACCCTAATTTCATATTGCGAGTCTCCTTCACACAATCCAATTTTCTTTTCTTGCTATAATTTATCAGAAATAATAATATTTTCCATATCATCAATCTATAACTTATTTGTTGAAGATTGTTACATAATTATTTAGCAATGCTATGATGATCGGTGTTTTAAAAATATGCGAATTCAATTTTTACAGCTATTTTTATGTAAATATATAATGGCTAAAAACTTAATAAACACACACTTAGTCTTAATTAATAGAATTATACATATATTATTGTGTCAATATCCTTTTATCCTCTCTATATTTTTACATACCCAAAAAAAAAAAAAATTATAGCGTATTTCTTAGGTTTCTTGTTCCCCAATTTTTGACTAGCTTTCCTTGCGGCATTATTATTGCTACTTGCTACTATTATTCTCCTTAAATATCATTTCAAAGTTCAAATTATCATTTCGTTTATTTTATTGCACATCGTCAAATGCCTCATAAAGTCACTGCCACAATTCAAGAAACAGAAGTTTCCTCATCTCTTCGGATTCATATTTTTAAAGTCAGCATCAGATTTCTTTAGCATTTATCTAATATACAAATTAGCCTTCCCAATTCCCATACCCCTATAATTTAGTTTCTTATAATTTAATGGTTTTTGAAAGTTGATTTTTCTTTTCTTTTATTTTCTTTCTAGAGCATTAATGTACTTCCATCTATTAATTAGATGCGAAAACAAAACTCCTCTCTTCTCCAATGCAACATGCATGTTCTATATACATATAGTTTAAGGGCAATAATGCAATAATAGTGTACCTTTAAAAGATAGTAAACGATAAGAATATTCAGCACAACTTCTTATATTGTATTAGTGGTAATTAAAAAATAAGTTAAACCGGGTGTACACTAAAAGTTAACTATTAAATTAATTATTATAATATAAAATATATTTTAAAAATAATTTAAACAACACATATATCTATATATAAATATTTAATAATTAATTTATTGATTGAATTTTAACATGTAAGTATCATTGGTGTTAAAAAAATATGACTACCGGTTTAATATATTCATTTCCAAATTTTGGAGATTAAAATTAGGTAACCTTTTCACCTTTCTAGTGAAGCATAACATGAACAAATCTAGACATATTTTTAACATTAGGAAGTACGTATATAACTATATATTGATTCATCAAGTGAATCAATTTATCTATATTACTATCATACCAATCATTTATGCGATTACCTTAGAAAATACAGACAACAATATGATACGATCTTACTCATACGGATACGGTGCTAGCGATGGAGTGAGTGTAATTTAAATTTTGTATGTTCCGATTTCCAAAGAATAATGTGCGATGATCCCAAGGCCCACTGACAATCCGCTAACCAATGCCATGTAATTCACGTGCTTATAGAATCCAGATCCATGTAATATGTTACTTGCATTTAATTGCAAGACTTTTTTGTAAAAGTCGTTCTTTTAACATATAAATAAATAAAAATGCTCCATTGGCAAATATAAAAATTGCGCCATAAGATGTCACAATAACTTCATTAGCTGCTTTTTTTTTTTTTTTATCTCTCAAGATTTGAGAGTTTTACCCATGTATTTTAATAAATATAATTTTATATTTAGAAATTAAAGTAAGTATAAAAATTAATTTTTAATTATTCAATACTAGTTAACTTTCTTTTTTGTAAAACTACTCTTTTTTAATTCTAACATTTTAGAGAATTTTGAGATTTTTTATGACAAGAGAGGAGAGAGTCTAAATTTATAATTTGGGTTTAGGGCATTAAAAGGTTGTGAGCGGTAGTGACGAAGAGATAAAATTGTGATATTGAGAGGGAAAAAATATGTTCAAAATAAGAATAAAAAGATCATTCTTAATAATAATAATATTGACTAGTAAAATATCATTTTCTTAATGGAATTGTTAAAAATATTATTATAGGCACTCTATATCATTTTAATTTATATATTTCATTTAATAAATTTCGAGGTTTTAAGGTATAGGTAAAGTTTTATTATATGAGTGGTATTCAAATTTTCCCTATTAACAATCTTATTTTATTACGAAGAAATACCAAGCGTCAATATTTTTAGCTAAAAAAGGTAACAGGCAATTTTTCTAGTACATATTTGTTTGAATAATGTAAGGTAAATAAATATAAGAAAAAGAAAATGTTACTCATTAAATGTGACTGTTTATAACAAAAAAGTTTATAGAAATCATTAATTTTTGTTAGTGTCTCATGGTTCTACCTTAGTATATTGTAATCAATATTCTACATATTAACTTTTTAAAATGGGAGACACTTAAAGGTTCTATACTAAGTAAAGAGTTAGTAAAGAGCAATACTTCTTTTTAATTAAATAAATTTTAACCTTCTATTTATTATATTTTATATTCATGATTCATATTTAAAGTTTAAAATCTAAAATTCAGAGTTTATAATTTAAGATTTAGGATTTAAAATTTAGCATTGAAATTTTGAGAATTATAATTTAAAATAATTTAGTATTTATATTTCAATACTAGCAGTTATCTTTGAAAATTTGATAGAAAAGAAATGTATATTAATTATCTACTACTATTAAGAAAAAAGGAAAAATTTAATTAGTTGATGTCTCCAATAATCAAATAATTTTTTGTCCTTCTAAATTTACGCATTTTTTAGGTTTTACAAGAGTTAAAAAGTAGCTATTAAAAAATATATATCTTCACTCTTCACTTTAATATTTTATGCCAACTTAAAATATATTTTAACTTTCTTTTTTGGTACTCATATATTTTAACTTTACTTTACGTTTTTTAGTTACCTAAGTATGCTTGTTTTTAGGTTTTTTTTTTTTTTTGGTATTACCTAAGTATGTTGTCTTTTTTTTTTTGCACCTGACCAAAGCATTTGTAAGTGTATTTTTGGCAATTAAATGGGGCCTAGGCCCAATTATAAGTAGCTTTATGTGTGTTATGTAACCAACGCATAAGTTTTGCCATATTTTTTTGGTAGGTGTATTGTTCAACCCCCAATTCTAAGTTCACCACTCATACACCCATTCACATATACTAGAACCCTTTTTCCACCCCAATTCTAGGTTCACCACTCATACACCCACTTACACACACTAGAACCCTTTTTCCACCAGCAGGGTTCGATTTCTTGTGTAGCTTGATGTGAGGCAAATAAACATATTTGCCATTCAACCAAAGCCTCAGCCACAAATTTTAAGCCATTTAAGTCAAGGTTCAGCATACATTTTAAGCTCAATCATCAACTTTCAAAAACCTATAAATGGGCCTCTCCTTTCTGCCCATTACACATTTTTATTTTCTGTTACCACACTTCACCCTCCGAAGTGAGAGAGAATTTCCTTTATTGAAATTGAATCATGGTTCTTCATGCATAGGCATTAGGGCATATCATAGTTGCACTCTAAAGATCAATAAAATTATGAATCTATTATTAAGAGAAAATATGGGTAATCAACAAAAATTAACTAACAATCAGTTAAATTTATTTTTTTAATAAATTGAATATTCAAAACTCAAAAAAATAGAACATCTCATTTAAATTGTTGACTGATATTAATTGAATTTTTATGAATCGCCCAACAAAACTTTTTTGATATAAAAATTCTTTTTGAAATAAGAATTCAAGATTTTTTTTTGGGTTTTGTTATCAATATTCGCACTCTCCACTTAATAGTTGATGCTTTTGAAAAAAAAAGGGTAATTTCTCAATCTTTTAATATTGTCAAAGATTTTATATATTATCTTTATTATAAAACAGTACTTTTGTTTATGATCAGAAAAATGAATGTTTGATATTTTTATTAGAAAATTAATTAATTTTTTTATGTTGTGAGTACATGTAGTGGGAGAATTTTAGCCTCTATTCTTGTAGCATATATAGTAGCACTTGCAGTATATGTATTGCAGGAATTTTTTTTGTGGCAAATCATTGGATGCGTTTTTTTTTTTTAATAAAATTATTATGCAATAATGCAACAATAAATTTTCATGTAATGTAAAAAGTTTTATTTTTTATCTATGTAAAACTTTGTCTTGTTGCTATGGTTTTACATAGATGATTCCAAATTTGATATAAAAAGAGGATAAAAGATGGTGACAATTTTTTTAATGATATTATAAAATATTTGAACCAATTTCAAATAAAAGATGGTATATATTTGCTGATATTAGAATGGTATATACTTGAACCAAGTTCTGACTTCACCATCATCATATGTTTTGGTTCTGCCAGCACCACCACCTAATAAGAGTCAGAACTATGATTATTTTGATGGACAGGATTATTTTATATTTCTATTATCAAATTTGAAATAGGGTAACGTTATATTGTACCTCCCTACACTAATTTACAATTCAGGAAATGTAACTATCAACATAAAAAAAAATTATAAAACAATAAAATACATAAATACAATATAAAAATAATTACATATAGCATAAAAATAGTGTAACTCAATATAAAAATTAAAATAAAAGAAGACAAATGGTGTATGAAGATATATATCGATATATATAAATTAATTCTTTGAAATATATGCCTATTTATATGTTTATTTTTAATAAAAAAAAATTTTGAAAGTTAACATATTTATGAGTAAATGCATTTAATGGATGATAGATGAGTTACAGTGCACTTTTATTTTATTTGGATGATAATATTTTTTTAATTTTAAATAATTAATTTTTTAATTTTAAATAATAATTTAATTATTGACTCCTTAATGTTAATTCTATAGCATTATTTTAATAAATATAATTGATTTAATAATCTTATTTATTTTTTAATTGGAATCTGATTTGTGTATAGTCTAAAAAAGCACATGCTTCAATGTGTATATTACTTGACTTCTTTTACTATACGTAAATAACATATTAACTAAAAGAAGAATGGATAAAAGCATCCATAATCTCTTACACAAAAATAAAAATATACACATTTTATTTAATAAGTAAAATGTACACACAAGTGATCTTTTCTTAAACATATTTATTCCTCTATCAGCAATGAATAAGGAAGAATATTATACATTTGACTTTATTATATAAATGATGAGTATTTTTTTTTTTTTCATATGAAAAATCATATGTACTTTTATTCATTTTTCCTAACTAAAATTTAAATGGGTTTTAACGGAAGAAGTAATTATTATAAGGTGGACAAAAATACACATGAATTTTTAATGATTCAAATGTACACATAAAATATTTTATCTATATTTTATTATTGGACAAAAGTACACATGAATAAAATATGAATAAAACATGCATATAATATTTTATGTATATATTTGGATCTTTACAAAATTTATGTGTATTTTTGTCCATTATAATAATTCATGTGTATTTTTATTCTGGTTGATTTTATTTGTTTAAAAAGTGGGAACGTTAAATATATCACAACTTATTAATTAAGTTAGCAAGTACAAGGATGCCAAATGAAAGCATGCGAGTGTATTTGGTTTAAATGCAAGTCTTGAGTAAATAATTTTAGAGGTAATAAGGCCTGAATTTGGTATACATACATTGGATGAAACTTAAAACTTAGATAGGAATAACAAGGAAAGCAAGGAAGAGTTAAAACTTAAAAGAGATTGTGAAAAAAGTGGATGAAACAGTGATGAATTTGCTATACATTGATTAGATGAAAATGACATGGCTGAAAATGAAGATTTCAAAGTAACATATATAAGTAAGAACATAGGGAGGGTTTCATTGTGTTGTTGTTGCAATGGCTTTCAGAAGCGCTTCTGTAATGTGTGTTACGTCCACAACAGTTTGGTCCTGTTCTGCCACACCAACAATGGCTTCCATTCTGAAACCACCCTCACATGATACCTTGGCATTCTCAACATTCACACCCATTTCTTCAAATGCCTCCAATATTGGAACCAGCTTCTCTCCCCCTTTCTCACACTTTATTCTCACCACAAACCTTCCACCACCCTTCACCTTCTCCACTTTCACCACTTCTTCCTTATTCTTTTCTTCCACGTCCTTCAATATATTCTCATACTCTCTTTTAATGCTTTCCAGAGCCACCTTTAGCTTGTATATGTATACAATACTGCTCTTCGGAATGGAACCTCTCTTCCCCTTCAAAACAAAACTTAATTAGTTACTTACTTAGAGTTCATCATGCAATAAGAAAAAAAAAGGAGTAATATGACAAGTTAATAATAAGTTTGATTACTTTGAGAGAATTAGAGTTGGCAAGTGCTCGCAGAAGGTGAAGTTTTCTGCGCAAAGATATCCTCCTCTGCACCCTGCAAGCCATTGGTGAGTTCCTTCCTCTCTTTCCTGTTGCTTGGTATAATAATTGTGAATGTTAAAGGTGGGGTTCATGCCATGGGATTTATATATAGTATAGTAGGTAGTGGTGATGAATCTGTCGTATATGAATTATGAAATTCTAATAAATAAATAAATAAAAGCACCATACACCTCACCTTTTATTTGATCTCTAGTAGTAGGAGTAGGAGAATATATTGGTATTGGTAATGGTAATGCTTTATCCATAAAGTGCCTACCTAGCTCTTAAATTACTCACTACTTAACGAATTAAAAATAATATTGTTTGTTATTTTGGTACAACACTAAGAGAAGAGGACAAAATATATCTGCATGGTGAAAGGGATTGGTAGCAAAGAAGGTAAACAAAACAAAAAGAAACAAGGGCAAGTAGTTGTCACATTCATCATGAGACTGTTAAAATGAAAATGCTGCATGGGAATTGAGAAGTGAAGCATAAGCATAGGGATGGTCTCAAATCTCAATCTGCAAACAATAACAATACAGTAGTCAATTCTTCTTTCTTCATCAACTGCCAATATGTATGGGTAGTACATAGCATATACCAGTCAGTGCTTTGCCCCTTCAGTCACGGGCTTCTGTTTCCTTTTCCTTATTTTTTTGTTGTTGGTTTGTTTCTCTTTCTCTCTCTGGCTTCCATAATTCCATTCCCCTTCACTAGCTAGTGGCCAAATGTTGTATCACATGCACTGACACCATTCCCTGTTTTATTCTTTATACTCTTCTCTTTTCCACACTTATCAATATCAGATTCGCTCCCTATTAGTATTAGGCCCCTACCCCCATTCAATTCCTAAAGTTTAACATTTATTGTTATCATCCTTTTTATGTATTACAAATACACATGATGATGATGACCATCAATAATAATTTCTTAATGATAGTCATGGTAGAAGTACCCTCTCCATATATATTCTTTGATCAGCTGGGACTAGGGAATGTATGTGAAAATCAATGCATAATTAACTATTATATGCACAACCATAACTACATTCTCTTGTTTTATTTGATGCACACTTCTGCACCTTAATAATTTAAGTGAGGTAGAGCAGGGAAAGACAAAATGGATAAGGAATGGTATATAAAATAATTAGTAGTTTATACTTTATTAATACAAACTGAGTGGCTACAATAATGCATGATGAATTGATGATATGATATGATACATGTATTATTTAATTAATCTAAGTTGGAGCAATCCTTATGGAATAAACAGGGTGATTGGCTGGTCATCATTCTCCATAGCTAGAAAATGCCAAACATATATAACACAGAAGGGCAATGGAAAAGGAATTGTGATGAATTGTCCATATTAATGTTATACATCCCATTCTATTCTGGCACAGCCAAGCACTAAAGCTATATGTTTGTTGCCTTACAAGGCAAAAAGAAACTTTGGAATTTAGTACTTGCATGTCTCCTTAAATTGCTCTTATTAGCCTTGTTTTGTTGCGTGCACTAACCTCTCTTTTTGAAGGCTACGTATAGAGAGGACTATATATTATGCATATCCTTGTTTCTCTTACTGTTTTGTATGCATCAGATGGAAATGGTAGAAAGGTTTTATGTTTCCACTGGTTTAGCCTTGTCTACTTGTGCTTGACGCGTCTCTCTCCAAATTGGAAAAAAAGGGGAGAATGATTTGTATTTATTTATTGGCTTTTAGCAAAAAGATCCTATGCTTTTATTTTTATCTGCATTTCTTCCATGGAGTATAATCCAGCAGACTCACATGCAGTAGTTTTCTATAAAGTAGTGAAAACATGTCTATGAGCTTGGTCATGGTCATGTCTTGGGTCTCTGATTCCAGGCAAAACATCTGCAAAACAAATTAATAACGATAACACAATTAAGTTAATTGCATGTGTGAATTGGATACGAAAGCAAAACCATATAATTATTTTGCCTCAATATTAAGATGGAGATTTAATTTGCAAGCCAAGTAGCTGTACTATTTAATTAGCAGCGGTATACCAAAGCAAATTGGCACTTATGGATGAGCCTCATGAGAATATGTGTCCTTTAATCATCTCTTTCCAAAAAATAGAATAGAATTTATTTGTTTGGGAGAGTTATCCACTCTATTTCTCCATTTTGCAATATTCGAAGAATTAATTATTGAACTTTGGGCTTGGTGGATAGTAAAAAAAAAAATTCCAAAAAAAAAATAGCAATAGTATTAAAGCATCATATTTGGCCGATGAGCTGTAGCTCAGATGGTATTCCATTTTCCTCATTGTAAGAAGTCTCGAATTCGAGTCTCGTCTGACGCGAAAAAAAAAAAATCATATTCATACATACATTCTCATGAAGTTAATTATTTGTATGTGTAATAAACTTTTAATTTCAGAACAGCGCAGCCAAACACGTGAAAAAATTATCACACAATACATAATTTAATCAGCATATCAATACACAATTACACAACTAATGTTAATGGAAGCCAGGAATGTGTCATTGTAGAGTATACAGCTGTAATGAGCTAGTCTCATATCAGATAAACTTAAAATAAGCTTTTGGAAATTGGAATATAATAATTATTTCTACCAAAATCTAATTACTGTAACAACATTTGAAATTCAAGTTTATGCAATTATGGATTTAGTGATTAAAACTTTGTACAAGTAAGCACTACATACATAGTTTTCTTATTTGAAATTTTGAATGAAACCTCACGCAGTCACGCCTACACCGTACTTACCGAAAGAACATGCCATGGTATCTTCTTTCTCATAGCATAATCCACGGTCTATCCTCTTCAAACTCGAAAAAAGGAAAAAGAAAACTAGATTCCCATTAGCTTGCTGTCGTAATTGTTCAAACTCAAAATCTAAACCATATATTCTGATTAATCAACTCTACTGGTTTATACTATTTTATTTCAAATTAATTAACATTGGGTTGGCTACTTAATTAGGTTTAATTTATTTAGTGGATATACAGACACCTATTAACTGTGTTCAGCACAAGTAGTAAGTAGTAACTGGCTTTTGAGGTTAGCTTATTACAAGTCTCACATCGATAAAAAATTAGAACTTATAAGTGTGAGGCATTTCTCACCCCTTGAGCTAACTTTAGGAGTCGAGTTAGGAGTACATTTTAACATCAACAACCAACTCTTAAGTCTTAAGTGTCATAAACCAAATTTTACAAAATTTACGGTGATATATCAAAGCATGCTTCTTATTATGCTAGTAGAGCTAAAGGTAAAATACTGTAGAAATATGCTAATTTGGATACACCAGGCACCAGGCACTCTTGAGCAAAATGTTGAAGGTGGCATTGTTCCAACGCATATGCTATTTCTAGCAAGATATATATACTACACACCATTCATTCATTCAGCTTCGAGGGAATGTGAACAATTTCCAGTGCAGCTTCAATTACTGGGCAATTTCCCTTTTGGCAGGAGACCATACCATATAATAAATAAATGTTATGCGTTTGTGCTCGCGCCAAAGGGGATTTGCCCAGCAATTTTGCTGCAATTACTTTTAATCACTTTTTTCATATTTTCCACACACGTGTGCATATATATATATATATATATATATATAATATTTGAGAGGGCACCAAAAAAATATATATAATAGTTGAGAGACAATAAGGTACTTTCATACGTTTTATAACTAAACTAATGTTTTCCTTTTGAAGAGATAAATATACTAATTAGAATTTCATTTATGTGTTTGAGTCTTAAAGAGTTATTTTTGTATATAGGATAAAGAAAAGTGTGTAGATTCACTTTAAAAATTAATAAAAATAAAAATAAAAATAAAATATTATACAAAATAAATCTCAATCACTTATCAAAGAAAATTTTCATCATTTCATCATTTGTCTGAAATGGTAGCATAGATGTTCTTCTGTTTATGTTTTCTTCTCTTTTTTTTTTTTTTTTTTCTGTTATTAAGAGATAAATCTTTCAAGCTTATTTTGGTCCAGCATACTAGCATAGTGATCTTGGACGGTAGAATAGTTTAAATGTTTAACAGACATACCCAGATGATGCGCAGGCCCAACTGTCGCCATGAAATGGGCCATCCTGGATTAGCCCAAAGTTGAGAGTTAAGTGGCTGGAAACGCATGTCCAAAAAAACAACTACACACGGTACATTTTACTTATTTTAGAGTCTTCTTCACAAACTACACCAAAAAAAAAAAGTCTTCTTTACAAATAGAGGTGCAAACAGATCAAGCCAAGCTTCATTCTTAATAGGTATAGAATATATTGGCTTATATCTGGCCTATAATCTTTTATAGGCTTTTAATAAGTATTAAGATTGACTTGTTATTAAATATGGCTTTGCCTGAAACCTATCAAGAGACCTGATTTTTTAATAAGGATAATGCAAGTGGTTTTCGTTAACTAAATTCATAATTTATTTTTATGTTAAATAGAATATTATTTTGGTGTCAAATAGTATAAAAAATTACACATAATAAAATTATATTTGACATAGAAATAGTTTTCTAATTAACATAAAAATAAATGATTTGGTTAAACTTGGTCAGGCAAAACTACTTATTCACATAAAATTATTATTTTAATAAATAACTAAATTATGCCAATATAAAATATTAAATTTAATATATAATTTAATTTCCAGCATAAATAATTTAAAATATTAAAAAAACAAAAATGCACATATATAAATTAAAAAGCAAATGATTTAGTGGATAAAAGTATTTAAATCTTACAAAGAATTCAAATTCAAATCCTTACTATTGTATTTTTATTAGAATAATAAACACTTTATATATTTTTATCAGGCCAGGTCAGATTAGGTCAAAGGGGCTTGCAGCCTGACTTTTTTCCACCCTTTTCAGAAATCACAAGTGACTTTATTTTTAAGATTATCTATAATTACTAAAAAAAATCAAAGTTTATTTTGTAATAAATACATTGTAAAATATTGACAACTTTAAATTTTATTTTCTTATAAATTATTTTTACATCAAAAAATGGATTTAGCTAAAAAGTATTGTATAGCAATTGATTAAGAAAGCGAAATAAAAAGTTTTGATTATTTTAATATATGTATATATTTAATGCATACAAAATTATAATTAATTTATATTTATTCAAAGTTTCTACTTAAAATATTCTTAAGTACAAATGACAAACACTTATTATTTAACAGGTCTCTTAAACATCTAACAAGTACCGTTAAAAAAAAAAAAAAACTTAATCAAGTTTACTAATATTATTGGATATTGGACCCTCCTACCTTTTAAACTCAAAATATTTACCGATGTTCTGTTGAATTTCTCCTGTTTTCACTAGGAACAAGGCGAAGCCCAAGGTGATCAATAGTAACTGTGATTCTGTGATAACTTAAAAATACTTCTATTACTTTCTCTAATAATAGGGACTAATCATGTTTATTTATTGTTTTTTGAGAAAGAAACAGTTAGAAAAGTTCATAGTCTTTTTATATATAAATATTTCTTTTGGAAGATGCGTCCCTGTGCAAAATGAACTTCCCAAATCCCACTATAAGACGATTACAATAACCGAATATGTTTGTTTTTTCTTCTAAGTCTTAAGAAACCATAAAAGGAAAGTTCTTTTGTGGCACTGTTTTTTTCTTTTTTATTTTAATATTACAATAAGATCCTATTTTAGTCCATTCAAAACTTTAGAATATGGTAAGCTCCTAACCAAACGCAGAAAGATTAATTGTCGTGTTAGTGTATTAGGAATTTCATTTTTGGAAAGAGGTGCCTTCGCCTTTGCAGCTTTGGAAGGTCATCAACCCATACATATATTTACATTATCTTATAAGGATTATTATTTATTGGTGGCTTATACGGTACAGATATAAATGATAAAGATGTAGGTTTTATTAGAAGAATATGTGGATCCACATCTGTATATTACTTTAATTTTTTTGAAATGTAAGGTTTAAAATTTCTATTATAAAAGAATCTTTTATATCTATATGAATTTAGATTTGTACCGAATAATTTTTCATTATTTACAGAATTGTTTTTATTTTTATTTATTTATTGTTATTATAGAGGTATATAGATCTCAAACAGAAAACGTAAGCTAATTAAGGCGACACTTTAAACACAATTACTCCCAGAACAAATAAAAAATTTTCATTATAGTAAAGAAGATAAAAATATTAATAATTTTAGTCTGAATAATTATAACTAATTTAAAATTGATATCAAATATGAGTGGTCTCTCAATGCAAATATTTTTCATATCTAAAAAATTCGAATATTCTTAGATTATTCTTATAAATGAACAAATTTCATTATGACTCAACCTGAGAGCTGAGTACATAATTAAATCTGTATTTTCAAAGGGATAATAATGTCAATTAGTTAACTATATTTGCGTATTTATGAATTATGAGGTAAAAAAAAGCTCATATATCGCTTAGAGATATAAAAAAAAACTTCAAGTATAATCAGAACAGCAGTATCATTACTATAATTTATCATTTTGGTCAGCAATTAACCATTATCGATGTATAATTTGATTGATTAAGTTTAGCTTATGATTAGATATTAGCTATTGGTAATCATGTTGGGTTAGTCTAGTGATACTCATTAGTCTGCGGTGTATTAGTACTTGACCTTTCGGATTAGGAATACAATAAAAAAAACTATTGATGCGGGAAAACTAATTAAGTGCGGGTGGGAGAAGAATATAAATATAGCACTTGACTTACTGTGTCCTCGTTATGTAAAAGGAAAATGAAATAATATAAATAGCATATTCTGTTTTAGCATGTGCACACTATTTATTTATTTTTTTTATATTACTAGTAAGCTAGAAAGAAAACAATTAATGGACCAAAAAGTTGTTTATGCTGAAACTAGAAGCAGGTAGTTCATGTTCCAAATAGAGAAAGCCACTTTTAAGAGATATTGAGTTATACTTTTTGTTTTACAAAAATTAAAGTTGCATTCGAATTCTAATTCTCAGTGAAAAATATGAAATCTATAGTGTGGTTGAGTAGATGCGTGAAATATAAATGTAGACCCTATAAGCCTCTTAAAAAATGTTTATCGGTTATTTTTAAATATATAATGAATTCTTTTGGTGTCTATTTAAATATATAATGGATGGATGACATTTAATATGGTTAACAAATAAATATTTTATTTTAATAAAAGATATTCAAAGAGGGTCCGATCCTGAATTAAATTAAGAAACTAACTTTGACTGAATAAATGCCTTATGTTAACCGACTTAATTAACCTGATTGTGTCTTACCTTAAAGATTACGATCTTACAAGAAAAAAAATTAAGAGAAGTGCACATGTGCAATTATATTTCCTCATCAAGATATCTATTACCATATTCCTCATCAAGGTATAAACATATATACACTAATACACATCAACAATCTTGAAAAGCCTTAAAAAAAAAAACCTTGAAAAGAAAAAAAGATTAAAATAAAAAAAAATAAAAAATAAAAGACCCCTGCTGCATTGTTAATTTTCTTTCCTTGTTTTGTATCCCGTATTGAGTCCCAAATAAAAAACTCTCATAAGAATATATGAATATGATGTTTATGGACAAAAGAAAATACGAGCTGTTGATTAGAACGAAAAAAATGAATTAAGTATAAGAAGGTATAAAAAGGATGGAGCGAAATGGAAGAAAAAGAAGAAGATATTCATAAAAGTAGAAAGAAGGGCAGGAGGAGAGAAAATGGCAAGTATTTAATTATAAGAATAATGAAGAAGGTGGTGATAGAGAGAATTGCAGGAGTATCGCTGGGCAAATCTCCTTTGGCAGGATGCTACACTATCACTATGAATTGCATTATTTAGTGAAGCTACCTGCCAATGGAGATCTCGCCCTGTAATGCATCTGCAACCATGAATTGATACTTGATACACACCAATGCCAACAACTGGGAACGTTATTTATTGCCTCCTACAATTGGCATATCCTCTCGGACAATACCTTCTTTCATTTTTTTTGCATTCCATGCTTTTATTCCTTTCTCTCTTCATCAATAACCAAGTTAGGTACTTCTCTATATTGCTTATTTATTTACTTCAGCAATGGAATTAATCACACTCAAAAATATATATAACCATCAGAATTTATTATTTTTTATTAGTATATAATTAGTAAGTGCTTTGCACCAATAAATTATATAATTTATATTTTTATTTATTATTTTTTAGTCATATTAATTATTATATTTTGCATTTATAATTTTGAAATATTGCACTCAATAAATTTAATTTTATTAGTTACACTAAATTAAACTTTTTGATAATGAAAAATTTCAAATAAATGCTCAAGGGTATTAGTAATTTTAGCTAGTATATATATTTCATTAGTATATTAGAAAATTTATTTTTTTTTACGTGAACCAATAAAAGTACGTTGATTAATTAAATACAGACAAAAAATAAAAATAAACTGTACTAGTTACGTAACACTAACAGTACTCCTCATCAGTACATAAATTTATTTTTGCAATCTCTTAACATTTTAAATATTCGTTCATTCATATATAATTAAATTTAGGATAATGTTATTTAAACAAGTGATTTTAGCTAACTAAGTTCAACTAAGTGATTTATTTCTATGCTAAATAGAATATTATTTTCGTGTCAAATAATATAAAAATTACAAATAAATAAAGTTCTATTTTACATCGAAATAGTCATATATTTAGCATAGAAATAAATTACTTAGTTGAACTTGGTTGGTTAAAACCACTTGTTCACATAAAATTATTGTTAAATTTAATGCATTATTTTACAATTAATTTATTATAACATTTTTTTCATATTTTAAAAATTAAATTCACAACTCTAATTTAAAATTTCACAACCCAGTTCATATTAATATATATTGTTGGTATAAAATGATCTATCTAATCCTATGTGAATTCTTTTAAATAAATATATTAATTAAAAATATCATCATTAAACCCGCGCAATGCATGAGATAAACTCTAAGTATGTGTCCAAAAAAAAACACTAAGTATATATTCATACTAATTTAATATCTTGTTACGTATACCAAATAAAATTGTTTAAATATTTTTTCCCCATTTAAAGAGACTATATCAATAGTATTTTTTAATTTAATTACACACTCAATTAATTGTACCATTTCATTTAAATATTTATTCAATTACTTGTATTAAGACTTATTAGGTATATATATTAAGAATAATGTTACGGAACCTATATTAAGGAGCCATTAAAGAGCCGATAATTAAGTTATCATCCAAAATTTATATGAGTTATCATCCGTAACTCTAGGGATGAGCACGGGTTGGGTTGGTTCGGATTTCGAGGAAAACAGGAACCGAACCAATTAAATTATAATTGATTTGGGTTGGTTTGGATTTGAGATTTTTAGTAAATCCGAATCAAACCGAACGATTAAATCCGGATTGGATTTGTTTGGGTAATTGGATACCCGATTGAAAATAAAATTTTGAAAAAAAATAAAAAAATATGAAAAAAATGTTTATGTCAATAATAAATAATACAAAAAAATTAATAAAAGGTAATATATTATTAAATTTATACTTTAATAAATGTAATAAATTCTTTTTGAAGACTATAAATATAATAATTTGAGTTAGGAAAAATAAAAATGATATATATATAAATATATTTTATTATTTTTAAAATTAATATAAATCCTAATTGGATAATCGGATTGGTTCAGGTACCGTGACATAAAAATCAATATCCGAACCGATTAAGGTCGGATTGGTTTGGATCTGACCCGATTGTATCCGATTATCCATCAGATATAAAACCAATATAATTGGATTGGTTTGATTTTGATAAGGTAATTAGACCACTCATACCATATCCATGCTCACTCCTACGTAACTCATATATACAATATTAAGTTATCATTCAAAATTTATACTCCCTAGTCTTTTTCATATATTAATACATTAAAATGAAATCCTTTTAAATTTAAGATACGAAATATTTAAGATTCTATCTTACCTCCTTATATAAAATGAGACAAGTTTTCATTTATTTTCTTAAGAGGAAAAAATCTTGTGCATATCTATTTATTATCTTAAAGTATAAAATATTTGTCATTTTTATAATTAATCTCAAATATGCTATTGTTATACTCATTTAGTTTATGTCTAATTAATACAATAACAGGGCGTTGATGACTTTGTGTGTATATGCTGACCAAGATAGTCATCATCTCATAATGCAACCTCCATCTACCATACGATGATAAATGATGTGTAGATCTGCGAGTAGTATAGAAGCCCACTTTGCATACTTTAATCTTTTGCTAGTAAAATTATAGGAAAATTTTCTGAAATAAAATAAATTAAAATTTTATTTTCAAAAAAAAACTAATAAAAAGTGATTGAATATAGATTTATTAGATTTTCATTATATGATTTGTGTTGAAATTTATTACTTTATATGGCTAAAATCAATAAAAAGTCAAAATTAATTTTACAAGTGAGGCAAACAATAAATTGCTATTAAAAAAAATAGATTACGATAAATAAAGTCTTATTAATTTTTTTTGGAAATAAAGTTTTGTTTTATTTTATTTCAGAAAATTTTTCTAAAATTATATATTCTTGCCTTTTATCTTAGGTAAAATGTAACTTTAACCAAAAGTGATGGAGGATACGGTTCCAAATCGAAGGAATAAAACCATATGAAAGGTTAGAACTAGGAAGCACAAACCATAGGATATACCAATTTTACCAACCCATAAATAACATGCACAGCCATGCATTCTTCTCTGTGCCTCCCACTTGCAAGTGCATTACAGGGCAACTTCTCCTTTGGCAGTTTTCCACTATTATATTATAATATATTTATTATTATATTCATTTTTAGTAGTGTGTAGCCTGCCAAAGGAGATTTGCCCAGCGATTCTCATGCAACTTCATCATTTCAATTCCCTCATTTTTGGCCTACTCTTTTCCATTATTTTTCATTTTTATGTTCAAATTTTCAATGCAAGGAAATATGAACAAATTTGCTTTTTTCTACGTGTATAATTCTGTAAAATGATTATAATCACAATCTACATATATATATTTGTTCCTTGTGTTATATCACTTTTCAAAATGTGTATGTATGTGTAGTGTGTATTACAAGCATATTGCATATAGAATAATAATCCAAATAAATATCCATGCATGCACTTGCTATATGTAACTAGCTGCTTCAAGTTTCTCCATAAAGCAAACAACTTTTGTGGTCCATTATTTTTTATTTCATAGTCACTGACGATATATATGATAGCAAAATCTTATTGAAAGCATATATATGTACAAGGGCACTGGGAACATTCTCTAGTATCTTCCTTCTTCCCTCTTTTTTATTACCCTCTCTGCATCTATTCTTTTTAAAGCTAGCTGATTATATACTTCCTCTTTTTCTACCCGACCAAAATCAGATTCGTTCCTTATGGACTTATAATAGCTAGTAATGGTCGTATGAACGTAACACAAACGAAGACCATATATACATTCTCATTAATTGACCACTCTCTAGCAACTATATATGCCTGAAACATGCATGCATAAAAACATGCAACCCCTTAAATATTCTCGGCCATCACACCAAACTTCAGAAAATTCATGTGAGACTATATCTACTTGTTAGCAAGAGCTCCACTTGTTAAAAATATTTATGAATTCGCCACTGTCTCACTATCTTATATTTATAACAAAATTTTTAATAATTCATCAACAACAGTAACCTTACTTCACAACTAGAGAACAATTGCAAATAAAAAATTATAGGTAAAAAAAAAATCAATTATTATACTTTTATGTGTAAAACTGTAAATACATGTGTTATTAATTTATTTTTAATATATATTTTATATTATAACATATTCGTTATTTTGAATAACTAATTATGAATTTAATAAAAAAAAAAGTTTTGCAAATATGGCCTTATGTAATTTAGTGCAAGTGTAAAATTACACCGCATTAAACTTAAATTCTTATTGAAATTGCCTTTTAGTTAGGTTTATATTGATGTCAATGCAACGCAAGAACTTTTGTTACATTTTAAAGCATTAATATAAATGAATTTTTTTATATATGATGGCACATTAACTATATTTAAATTAATATTAAATATACTTGGGAAATAGTACATATTATGAAATAATTAAAGAAAAATAATATTAATTGATTACTAATTTTTCTTATTTTAATTTTACTTTAATATTTATTTATTTATTTAATATTTCAATAAGTTAATTTTCTTTTTTTAACACTAAAAATATTAATTCATGGCTTTTTCCTTAATTAAATGTTAGCAAAATTGATACAATCAAATTATATAAAAAATATGGAATTATAGACAAATAATATTTTAATCAATATTTTTTCATATTAATGACTAAATAAAGAAAAAGTAATATAGTAATTTTCAAAAATAAATAAATAAATAAATATATCGAATATCGACTGGGGGTGAGGCAGAAACTAGAAAGAGATGGCGCTCAACAGTGGCATGCCATTGCAATTGCCCAAGCTCACTTCAGGCGCCATGGCAAATGCGCAAGAAATTCGGGTCTGTACCAACCGCACTTGCCGCAGACAGGGCTCTTTTCAGACCCTCGAAACCCTCTCTGCCCTCGCTCCTCCTTACCTCGCCGTCAACTCCTGCGGCTGCTTGGGCCGCTGCGGCGCCGGCCCAAACTTAGCAATCCTCCCCGACGGCCTCATCGTCGGCCATTGCGCCACGGCGGCTCAGGCGGCTCAGCTCATGGCAACCTTGTTTTCCGGCAGTGATGCCGATGGCAAGACCAGTTTGGAGGCCCTGGCTTTGAGGAAGAGAGCGGAAATTGAGTTCCAGAATCGAAATTTGAGTGAGGCTGAGTTGCTTCTCTCACAGGCTATAGATTTAAAACCCTTTGGTGGCATGCATGTCTCCTTTAAATGCAGGTAATTCTTCAACAATCAACACTGTAAACTTGATTATGATGATAAAGGATTCAAAGTGTTTCATATTATATTGATTTAGGTCAGTTGTAAGGTTGGAATTGGGGAATTACCATGGGGCACTTCAAGATGCTGTGGAGGCTTTGAGCTTAGCTCCTCGCTATTCTGAGGTCACTAACTCTTCATTCATATGTTCTGTATTTGCTCTGATTATGACGAAACAAAGTGAAGCTGATATTTAGATATAACTTGTTATATAAGGGTTTGTCTTAAATTTAAATGCACTTCTATTGTTGTAGAAACATGTCACCAAATTTCTTGATTCACTTTGCAGGCTTATATTTGCCAGGGTGATGCCTTCTTGGCATTGAATGAATTTGATTCAGCAGAGCAATCGTATTTAGCATGTTTAGACATAGATCCTTTGATCCGTCGTTCTAAATCGTTCAAGGTAGGTAGTATTGAATCTTGACTTTGGATATTCTAATAGTACGTATTAGAATATGTTCCAACAATGATGGGGAAAAGATTGATTGTGTTGCCCATGGACTTTATTCAGAGTAGTGCCTAACTGCCTATTTCCTAGATAGAGTATTAACTTCCAGTTAACTTCATCTAAAGAGAATGTAATTACAATAATCTCATACATGCCATATATTGTAATGTTTTAGAGGACAATATTGAGGACTCCATTTTGCCACCATTTCTTTTTTCTTGAGATATTGTTTAGGTATTCATTGGCTATTTTGCTTGAATAATTGATTTCTTTTTTGGTTTACATTAGGCCCGGATATCAAAGCTTCAGGAAAAGGTTGCTGCTGTTAATACGTCATAAGATTGTATTGTGAATAAAGATCCATTCAATTCTGATACCGTGATCATGTACATACAATTATTTTATATACTTTCTCCAGGTATGAAAAGAAGCCTTTCTCTGTTCTTCAGTGTGTTATATTAGGCATGATAGGATAAACTAGTATTATATGTTATGTGCTTGTACTCTTTTACATTAATTAGTTTTGATGTACTATCGTGATATGGTTCAATGGTGTTGTTGTTGTTGTAGTTTTAGTGTACTATCAATGTAAAAGAGTTTTATCCAGTTATCAAGTTATATGCTTCTATTTATAAGAAGCTAATTAATGATTGAATCAATTACTTTTGCTAATATGGCTTTCTTTTATTGGCCCTTAAAGTTAGTTACATTAATAATAAGTGTAAAATTAAATCAACGAAAATGAGATAAGTTATTTTTTTTTTCTTGTAGATATAAGCATTTATAAAAAATACACTATAGGCTTAAAATTTATAATGTAGTAGATAGATACAGGCATATAGGCACTATATTGGCTTATCTTCTTTTTTTCCCCCTTCAAATATTTCAATTCCAAAAGTTGTGGAGATGACATGGGGCTGTAAGACTCTTCTTTATTGTTATACGTATTAATGTATCGACTATACAATTGGACCACGTAAAGATATCTTGTTCAATTATACAATGATACTTTATCAGTTTATCACAAATAAACTAACCAACATTCTTTGTTTCATTTTCTCCCTTCTTTTTGGTATAAAGAGGCCAACCTTTTAACTTCCGAGCTGAATAAGATTGTCCAATTTTCAAAGTTCTTAACTAAACAGGAGAGAATCTGGCTAAAGACTACATCATGCATAATGGAATCTATTTTATAATGTAGCCCCCGGTTCTAGCATACAGAGAATCAACTTTGAACGCCATTTGCAGTCCACTGAAAGCTCAACTTATTTTATTATGACCTTCCAAGCTCACATAGGGGTGCATATATAATAGTTTTCATGTACCACTTGATAAATTATTTTACAAGTCACTTAATTTTAAATTTAATCTGTGAGAGTGTCACTCACCAGAACACTTATTGATAACTTGCCTCTGCATAAGGGAATATAGTTAATCGCTTATATATTATAATAATCCTTATTTTGGACTCACTATTCTGAAAACTAAAATCATAGTCTCAAGCAAAACTTTTGTTCAAGAGATTAGTCATGCAACTGGACTCCATGGCTTTTTTTTATGCTGCTAATCTCTCTTAGAATTAGTTATAAAGGGAAGCCTGATGCACAAGGGTCCTGCGTTAACGCAGGGTTCGGGAAAGGAAAGGACCACACCTAAAGAGTGTAATTAGTCATGTATTACAATAATTTTTTTAACTTTAAGTGCTATGAACCCTTGTCTCCTATCCTGTATTCCTATCAGAGATCATTTATACTTCTAGTGGAATGAAATAGAATACAATGCATTCAGCTTCATTTCAACTAAAGTTGGTTGATGTTAAGTTGACAGACCAAAGTAATAAGCTGGTTCTTATAGATTACTTCTTTCTCAAAATGTCAGTCATGTAAGGGTTTGTATTGTATCTATTGAACTGTTTAATAAAGGATATTTTCTTTCTCAGTTATGCTCATAGATAGTATAAACCATTCGGATATTATAAGTTAGAGTTCATCAAGTCATACTGTCATCAGCAAATATTTCAATTTTTTCTATTTTTTAGGTTTAGAGTTGCATGTAGCAATGCTTTCATAATTATGAAAATTTATTTAGAATCCTAAGATGCTAGGCATAAGCTTCCAATTATGAAAGTGAGATCAGTTATCAGCCCATGTGAACTCCGGTTGTTTTATGGCTTAATAGTGTAGTACATTAGAAGATTGGTCTCTGCTATAACAGACAAAATACAATTATAAACAAATTCTATTGTACTGTACATCAAATATTATGAATGCATGATCACTAATACCTTAAATAATATCTGAAGGTGACTAATAACATCTCATTTTGAATTGCTTAAACTGAAGTTCCTTTGAACAATAGGAAAGATGGTTACAGTTCCTTGATCAACAACTGTTTATTTTGTGCCTTAGAGTTCCTTTGCTGAGTAGTATATGCCAGAAGATCCACTCAGCTCCATTACCATTCAACCTCTCCACCCACCAAACCTTATGTGGACACTATTAATGCAGAAAGTACAATGGGCTTATTCCGTACATTCAATGCTTTATGAAAGAGCTTTTGCCAAAGTAAAATTCCAAGAACATTGATCTTTTTATTTTGGATATGCTGAAACAACAACAGCATATGCCATCCTAAATCTTGTGGAGACACAATCTTCTCAACCAAAATGGATTTTGATTCTACGTTGATATAGAATTACTTATATTTAGATTTAGATTTTCAAAAGCTGACCGATGAACGAAAACTGACACGACAGAAGTGAGAAAGAGAAGGGGGAGAGAACATGCCTCTGGATCTTCCTCCTCAGCCAGCTCATTCTCTTTTCCTTTTTCTCTTTTTGAGATTGTTATTCTATTTCTATCTCTATGGGGCTGAAAAGTTGAAATACCTACATATGATATTGCCCTTTCTGCTCTTGGTCAGTTTTTAAAGTTTACATTCCCCTCTTGTCAGAAGAAAAGTTTTATTCTTCTACTTCTGCCCCTCTAAAATTTGAGGGGCTGCATAATGGAAGGACCAATAGTAATGCAGGGGATCTTCACAGAATTTCAATGTCTGAAGAGTTCTTTGAAAAAGTTTTTCATCTATCATCCGTTTGCATGACATGTAGGTGAGTTAATAAATTCCTATATTCATGAAATGACAGTAAAGGAAGTATTGATTATTCAAAGAGATTGAAACTTGGTGGATTTCTATATCATACTGTGGATGCCATGAATTTCAGACTTAATTTCTGCTTTATAAAACATTATTCATCCCCAAATCTGTTTACTGGGTAGAGATAATTAATTCTAGATTTCATAATTATGATAACTTGTTCTAGCAACCTGTATTAATTCCCACTTAAGTTGTGGCACAGTATAAGTAAGCATGTCAATAATATTTTTACAGACTTACAGTCTGGTTGGTTAATCTGTGTAACAATGGTAACTCCATTAGCCTAAACCACCAAGAGGGCAGGAATAATTGTTCCTCTGGTTATAATCTTCAGAAGCATTTCTCAGAGTACTCGGCATGTGTTTGTGTGTTTTATTTTAGAGAAGAAGGCAGGGGAGGAAAAGGGCTTTGAAGAGAAAAATGCCCTTCCATTGACTTTGCACTCAAATTTTGCAGTTGTAACCATAGGTGCCTCATTTTAACACTTTGCAAGAGTAATTCCTATTCACTAGGGACAGATGCATGGCAACTAATTAGTTATTAGTGGCAAAAAGGAAAATCTGACAGGCACATGGAAAACAGCTGTTGATTAGGAGGGAGGGAGGGGGGGAATACAGCACTACTTTCCATGTTTCATGCTCATTCTGAAATACTAAACAGCATGAGCTTGTTCAAACTTCATGAGATGCCAAACGTGCCATGGAGATAGGAACACTAATTCAGAATGAATGATGTTAAGCTGGACGAGCTTACAAGTACATTGGCTAGAACAGGAGCAGTAATGACAGGATGAATAGTAGAATTGGAAACAATAGTTGACATGATTCCAACACCAGCAAGTGCCTGAGTCTATGGCTTGGTGTTCTTGTTAGATGGATTTTCTGAATTCTGAGTCACTTAAGATACATTATATCATCTCCTATAAAAAGATATTTAGTGAAATGTATGGATGAAATTGTCAGCCAATCAATCAAGAGGCTCATATATCTCCTTTTCTGTTATTGAACGCTGAGAAGCGGGAACAGAATATTGGCCTTCTGATTTGCTCGATAGTATTCTAGTGAATGCAAACAAATTTGATAGTGAAAGTGCAAAGAAATTACTTAAACTGGAATATTTAATTATAGGATTTGAGGTGACTTGAGGAAAAAACACACTCGTCCTCTAGTTAATTTTAATATTTTATAGCTTACTTATAAATTGTACATTAGCAATGCAAAGAACAAAATTGCTAACTGAAGCTTCAGTGTCTGTCTATTAACTTAAAACACGTTATAGTGAATATGTGTCTACTTTTGGCTTCTTGACACTTGATGCTGTTGTCTTGTAACCTCTGGTTGTTAAGCATCTCTCATTTCTTTTCTTTTCATGTTGCAGAAATTTGAAAATCTTCTGTATCCATCTGCTACATTTTGAAAGGAAAACCATCAGTTAAGTAGTTCTATATATATTTACATAGATAACATGAAAGAAATAAAATAGGCTTACATATTTAATAATACTGCAAGAACACAGCATGTCTCTGGCAGGAACTGAAAATTATACAGTTAATACAATGTGCTAATCATAAATCTGTCGAGAAAATGGCAGGGCAAATCTCCTTTGGCAAACTAGAAGAGAGCACGTTCAAGTTCTCTGCTTGTGTGTGCCAAAGGAGAATTGCACTCTCATTTCGCTAACAGTGCAGCTCAAACACTTTCAGGACCAAGTTTGTGTTTGAGGACATAATCACAAAATGGAAGGCTATATATAGTGACTTATAAGAGCACCTGCTGTTGGATATGCTTGTCAAGGAGTAGGAGCAGCAACAGCATATGCCAGCACAATTCCAAGTTTCCAATGAAAGGTTCTGTCTTGTTCTTTAATGGTCCTGATTCTCTCACCATCAATTCCTTTCAATAACCAGGGAGTGGTCTAAATCAAGGTTTCTCTCTCTTTTCCTTGTAAAAAAGATGCTTTTCTTTAGAGGAATTGGTCATAAACTTGTTCAACTGTTTACATGCATGGAATATCAGTGTTTATGTATCAATAATTTTTGCATGCAGAAGTGGACTTGCTTTTCATCTGCATTATTAAGTTCATAACATGTTCCACTGTTACCATGATCATTATCATTCATAATACATATGCTTTCTTTTGCTGTGCACTTCTCTGCACCGTAGGCTGAAGAACTGAGAGGATTGTTATAGGTATGAATGTGAACATAAGAAAGACAAAATCTGGTAAGATTATTGTTTGTTTTTAAAAAGTGTAATTCAAAATTTCAATTTGTGATCGAACTTTGTATGACTTCCAGTAAACAACCAAAAGGTGGATTTTAGGTGCTTTAAGTAGTGAATGATTAGCCTCTAATCTCTCTAAAGAAAGAGGAAGAACATATGTTTAAACCTACTGCTGGAGTTAGCTACTTGAATAGAAAGATCATGCTGACATTACTGGTATTATTGTATGAAGAAAAGCATAAAATTTTGGTAACCATTTACCTTTGAAATCAAAAGGGGTTGGAATTTGGAAATTCAACCACTATATTGAAAGAATGCAATTAATTTAGGAATAATAGGTATTCACTACCAGCATATTCTTAGACAACAAAACAGAAAACACTAGAAAAGCAATGGAAAGGAATTATGCCTTCCATTAAGAATTAGTATCAGCCATTTATTACCTTGTAAACACACTCACATTTCACTGCTAAATAGACAGGTCTTCCTCATGAAACCTAAATGCATGGAATTTCATAAAACAAATATCTGTGGTAAAACCAATGAGAGAAAAGTGCAGGGGCATGAGCTGTGAGAGACTAAAGGCACAAGATGGACCACTTTCTTTCTATTAACTAGTTGCCTTGTAGAGGATGTGCTTGGAATATCCTTTGGCTAGTGCATATGTATATGCATGCATGTCTGAGTTAGTTACATCATCAAGTGCGTTATATATAAACAAGGGACACCCCCATATTATTAGTCAACAAAAACAAGAAAGATCACACAAGTGAAGCCATGTGTGGGCGCATTACTGGGCAATGACTTCTTTGGCTGTTGGCAATTCAGCAGTGCATCTTGTCATTCGAGTAGTTAGGCTCAGAAGCTTAGCTCACTGCCAAAGAAGATTTGCCCCGCAATTCTCCCTCACATATATATCAACACAAAGCTATGTATATATTGATTATTTCTTATAACATGTTCACATCATAAGGCAGGGTGTGAAAATAACTGTCATTTTGTGTGGACTTTGGTCCCTCAATGACAGTTGAGGAGATATAATTGTTATAGTTTTGGAAATTTATGCATGATGCATAGTTTTTAATTGTGTTACTATATGATGTCTACATATATAGTTTCAGTTCTGGGCACAATTATTTGTAGGTTAGTTGCCCAAAAATTGTGCTATAATAATAATAATAATAATAATAATAATAATATCATATATGTAGGTTAGTTGCACAATTATTTTTCCCAACCATCATCATTATCACTGTCTTTTCAAGAATATCAAGTAGGGAAGAAATTTTGTTTCTCGTCAATTCTTTTCTTTTAATCTTCAGCTTCTTTTGGCAAAAGATTAATCCTCCTCCGGTTCTCTAAAAATCTATAATATTTATGGATAATTTGTTGTTTTTGTATTTTTCGTATATGTATAAAATGACAAGAGTTGATAAAAGTGATTACTGATAAAGGTTTGGAACAGGAACATATTTTAAAACAATGAGTTCTTTTTTTGTTGTGAGGGTTTTTTTAATATATGGTTTGTAAGTATCTCTATAAACAAAAATGTTGTGTCTATGAAAAACTAATTACTGTGTATTTGTATTCTTTTGTGTCTATCATGTATTCATGTATATTATAAATACATATATGATTTAATTTATTTTTAATATATATTTTATATAAATAATTATTTGATATATGATTTTTAATTTATACATAACATAACATGATTGCTCTATAAAATATAAATATTGTCTTGAGCCTGCCCACTGATGTTGAGGTTACCTAAATTCTTATAAATTAAAATTAAATTGTTCGAGAAATGTGAAATTGAAGCAACAAGCAAGCACCCTATATGCATGTGCAATATGCAAATGGTGTCAGAAAAATATTTTCTTTTTTTGGTCATGGGATAAAGATTATTTTTGGACAGTGATAACATAATTTTTTACAGTAAACATTAACACCAACAACATGCTATGCCCAAAATAAGCCCAAAAAAGGAGTGGCCTTTTGAATTGGGCTTGTATGTTGTATGGGCTTCACCCAATTACTCAGCCCGTATCTCTTAAAATAATTTGGAATTCAGACCTATGAGTATGAGTATGAGTACGAAATAGGGTATAGGGAGTAGGGGTATAAATGACAAAAAACAGTAGTCATGGGATACAAATATACAATACCCTATGTACCGTGTGGGAAGCACGTGATGCATGTGTAAAATTAGCTTTATAATAATTTATTTAACAGTATCCGACCTAAACTTAGGTCGAATTTGATTCAGCAGTGCCCAGTCAACGTTCAGATTTTATCAAACAGAATATTCTCCACGAGGACAGGAGCTCTTATCATTTTCTTTTTGTTTTTCTTTCCTTTCCCCTCATTAGTAAATGCTTAATTTAAATATTAAAAGATAAACATGCCAATTTATTTAATTAATTATTAGGCTTATGAACTTAGTTTCCAAGTATAACCAAAGATGGAAATTTGACTTCAACCAACAACACTGTTAGGAGACAATCCGTGTGTCTATACGAGCTTTATTATTTTATTTTATTTTTATGTCAAATTAAAGGTGTTTCCACTACTGTTCTTCTAAAATTGAATAGAATTTTATTAAGTATATTTCTATCAAAGGTTATTAAAGGTTTTTTCCATAAATATTTTAAAATTTTATAGATGCATTGAATGAAAAAATTTATAATTTTCACTTCTTAATAAAAAGAAATCCATTTTATTAAAATTCTTAATAAATCTTCTTAGCTAAATACAATCAAATAATTGCAAACACGATCGAATGTTAGGTCATAGGTGTTACTTGACCAGTGTTAGCTAAGATACGTTCACACACACATTTTTGTTCCCCCTGATTTTAAGTATCAAAATTTTTAATGTTATTATTAATAATTGTATTAATTTAACTTATAAGATAAAGAATTATAAAGAGGGTGAATACTTCTACAAATATTACATAGTACGTGACATATGCACATATTAACCAATAAACTTAAAATATTATTATTTGTTTGGATTTCATCTTTTATAAATTGAATTTTTTTTATTTTATTGAGCTTTTACTTCTTATTGATTAGCATTGACAAAAAATTTATTGGCTAACTATCATGATTGAGGAAAAAAGAGAAAAAATATCACCCAAAAAACGCATGAAACATACTTAGAGAAAATTAGTGAGAATAGAAAAAGAAATAAGAAAATAATAAAGGTGTATTATTTTCCTGGTAATCTTGTTCACACACGAGCAGAAGACATTTTTATAATAAAAAATACTACAAAAACAATAGAAAATTTTTTTTGGGTAAAAAAATTAGTTATTGACATTTAAAATTGTTGATTAAAAATTGAATATTAGACTATTAAACTAAATATTTTGGGATGCTGACTAAAAGTGCTGTCGATCTAAATTAAAATTAGAGGTAATAATGGAGCTTTTTCTGTTTTATAATTAGGGTTTGACAGTTTATCATAATGTTGAGCTATCACGTGTTTCTTATTTTATAATATAAATCCTTCTAAGTTCTAACTACCGTGGAGTGAGTCGCAGTCCAATCCATAGCACAACCTAATAATTAAATGATAACAAGGCGGGAAAATAAATTTAAAATTCATAATAAGATTTAAATACTAAAATCTTCTATTTTAGTAATTTTTAAAAAATTGATAGACTCATTAAAAATTATAATATAAATTTTTTTAAGAATTAACTCAAAATTTTTATTGCTATAAATTACACCTAATATAAAATGCAATAAAAAAGAAATGGAAATTATGAGGTACGTACATGAAGTTCAAATGTCACATACATGACACTGCATTAAACAATTTTATATTTGAAAATTCAAACACTCCGTGGCCTTAAAGATGCTGTTGTGAAAAGAAATTGCCAACCGCAGTGACATGGGATCCATGCTTGGTGTAATTTGGAAGCAACTAATAACAATTATTGCTATTATTATCATGCATCAGTACTACACTAATAATAAAGCCATTAATTTTACTCAGAACCGCTTTGGTGTAATCATCAATCAAACTTCCAACCGGCAAAGTCAGCATATAACACCAACAAGTTAATTATTAGAATTTTATAGACTATATAACTAAAATTTTGATTTAATTTCTAAAATTCGAGATTATTATTATTCTGAATAAGTTGATCAACTTTTATCAAATTTAGCAAATTTTCACTTAAAAATAGTATAAATATAAATATATTATCTTAGTTTATTCAATATTCAAGAAATAATAATGCTAGAAATAGTAATTTATTATGATAAAGTGATAGGTGGTGATATGAACTGTCTGCCAAACATGATATCTAGGTTTTTCTGGTAGCATCCATAGAATTCACTCAATTAACTGTTTATATTAAGTTTGTTCACCTCAATGCTCAATCAACCCTTTTTGCAATTGCATCCTTATGAGTCATGATAAAGCTACACCTCACTCAAAAAACCAAAAGAACAGAAAAACGAAAAAACAAAAAAGCAAAAAGCAAAACTTCCAATTGGAAAAATAAGGGAAAAAAAGTTCAACAATGAACAAACCAAACCAATACTTTTTTTTAATAAAGAAACGGTGATGTTCCCATGAGCCCTCAAATGCAAAACGTGGGAATAATCGGCTATTTTTTTTTCCTTTTAGTAATTTGAGGGCAACACGAGGGGCAAAAAGGTCATAAAGCAGATTATATATATGTAGGTATCAACATTGTGTAGGTAATTTCTTCATTCTTTACACGCAATTATTCTGATTCACAAAGTTCTCATTTTTGTTCTTTTTTTGTTTTGCTTTCCAAAGCCGCCATTGATGGAAACAGAGGCTGCTGTCTTGAACCTCTTTGATTCTTGCTGGTTTGAGCTCAATGTTTTGATGAAGAACTCAACAATAACCCCATCAAAAGCAACAATTTTTGCAGAAAATCTTGATTATAAAGAAAGAGACGAAGAAGAAAGATTGGAGTCAGCATCGAAGCTTGCACGGATCCAAACAAGTACTCATCATAGCAGGTCCATGAGTGACCAATTGGTGGAAGCAACAAGCTTCAAGCATGAATCTATGTCACCAGATTCCGTCCTTATGAACCCTTCAAAACTCCAAACCATTCTCTCAGGGAAAGAAGCCACAGACTCAGAAGAAGAACCTCATCAAAACCCTGTAGTGTTGGTACCCAAGAAGAACACGATGAAGAATAAGAAGAAGAGGGAAACAAAGAGTTTGTCAGACCTTGAGTTTGAGGAGCTAAAAGGGTTCATGGATTTGGGTTTTGTTTTCTCAGAAGAGGACAAAGACTCAACCTTGGCTTCAATCATTCCTGGGTTGCAGAGGTTAGGGAAGAAAGAAAACTCAGATTCTGATGAATCAATGGTTCAAAGGCCTTATCTTTCAGAAGCATGGGAGGTTTATTGTTATGATAAGAAAAAGAAGGAGAAAGAGAATCCATTGATGAATTGGAAGTTCCCTGCTGTCAACAATGAAACTGACATCAAAGATAGCCTCAGATGGTGGGCTCACACTGTTGCTTCCACTGTCAGATGAACATTGAACCAATCAAAATCCCTATTTCATTTTATTTTATTTTTTCATTCCACATTCCCATTTTGCTCATTTTTCCTCTTATTTTTTCCCCTACTTATTTATTATGCTATCCAAACTTGTACATTGTAATTTTAGCCAAAAATGAAAGGAAATTTTGGTTTTCTGTTCTGGCAGATTTTTGTTAAAGTCTGTATCTTGTGTGAGATTAAAGAGATAATGTTTTTTGGTTGCTTAGCCAAACAATTGAAATTACAATTAAAAAATATCAGATAATAATAGGATGACAAAGATAGAGTGACAAAGTACTTCAAACAATGGAAGCATTATGGCATTCAAGTACACACCAAAAGCTGCTTTACCTTTTTGGTAACTATTTCAGTGTTGTAACTTGTATGGTTAGCTCTTAGCTTAGGGTATGTCTCGAGAAAAAAACCTTGAATTACTGGTACTCAATATACTACTTAAGTAGTTTTATCAGTTTATGAAGAGGGTATACGTTTAATTCTTAAAATATTTTAATATTTATTATTTTAAATAATAATTTTTATTATATTAAATACTTTTATGACTTCCTATTTATTTTATTATAATTTTATATTTTACATATTTCATTTTTCTTTATCATACATAATAAAAAATTAAAAAAAAAGCTGCAGAGCACATAAGAAAGCATTTTAATAATATCCGCACAAAGATTCGTGTCAGGTGGCTTATTAACCACCAAAATCCGAATATGGTGGGAATTGGGAACTTGTGAGTTGTGACTTTAAACGCACGTGGAAAATGTTGAATGAACAGCCAGCATTTTTTGCTCCTTCCCTCACTTCCCCCTCGGCCCCTCCCCCTGCTACTAATCAGGATTCAGGAGTAGTAAGTTTTTTTTTCTAAAAATAACATTTCAAAACGAAATAGTTGTTTAATCGTATCGTTACAAATTGATGTGGAACGAAATTGTGCATCTTTTCTTTTTCACTAATTTACCCAACATGAAAATTAACAGTGACTGATAAAGAAATTTTGGATCCCCAAAATGACAAAATTATCAAAGGTTAACCATATACTAATAGCACATAGGTGATTCATATAGGCATCATGGTTCAGCCAAATGAGAAAATCCTGAACCGAAACTTGTATATACATGTTACAACTGCATCTGCTCTTTCAAATTTCCAAGGGGGCCAAAGCTTTTTTCTTTCACTTCCTCCTGACTACAATTACAATTGCCAGTGTTGAAGTTTTGGCCACATTTCATGCAAATGCCTTTGCATCCAGGATCACACACTGAATTCATGGTAATCTCAAGATGCACCCTGTCTCGTATATTCTTTGAAATGTCAATTTCTTTGTCTTCCAGTGGAAAATGCAGCCTATCGTCCAAATCGATTAGTGCATCGTTCTCGTCATCCTCATCCTCATTCCCCTCACCACTGTTTCCAAAGGCTGTATATATGTCTTCCCCATAAATAACACCTAAATCAATAGTCTCTGGTTCTTCAACAGGTTCTTCAGTGAGTAAAACAGAGAACTCGGAGAATATGCTCTCAGCAGAAGGCATGCCGCACCTTCAACAGAACATGACATTGAAACAAAGTTATTTGACTGCAAAGAACAATGAAAAACAACTGAGACGGATAAAGGCATATTTATTAGGGGATCACAAATTTATTTTCGCAAAACACACCAATCATATATGTTAATGATTAGGGGAAAGATGGTTAACCATAAGTGGAAAGAGAACCAATAGCCATCGTATTTTACTACTAGCACTCATGTACTTAACAAAGCTTTTTCCAATTAGGTGGGGTCAAGTACATGGATTAAAGGCGCCATTGCGGTGAGTTCAAGCACTGGGACGCGACAAAGTTTTACATTAGTTGTCGCAACCCTAGCACAACCCTACATGAAAAATTCTACTTGCTTAGTAGTCACCTAGAACATGCTCTCTCAGTAGTTAGCTCGATCAATGAAATGGTGGAGTTGAGGAGACACTAAACTTCCCTGCTATCCATTTTGTGCTTACCCTCCCACTCTTAAATCTTCATAAAACAAACAGAATAATATATAAAGATACACTTATGACATCCCTCAAATAATAATAATAATAATAATAATAATAATAATAAAGTGAGCTACTTATGTTGCCATTATTCCCGCTTTTCTTTTTAAAATGTAGGGAGCAATCTATCTTGTACTACACAGACTTTAGCAGTAAAGAGCTGGTAACAGCGCCCTCTTTGAATCTAGCAGCTGATTAAACTTACTGGCCTGCAACTCTTATACAAACCAGCTCGGCCAGCTGCATATGGCAATCAATTACTCTGTGTAAGCAAAATTGTTGATGAGAAAGATAAAATATAATTTATGTTGATGATTTCTATCAGGAAGGAAATGGAGCTACCATCCAAAGTTATGGCTGACACGAACTTCATGATGATATCAACATGTTTTCAATCAAATTTGACTAACAGAGATAATTGAAGACAATGTCATATTAGAGAGACTATTATGAAATTTGTGTTTCCAATCAATAGGAATGAGTTTATTCTTAATGGTGCTGTACTTCTGAAGATTCTTTTTTATTTTATTTTATTTTTAGGATAAAAGTAGTGTTGTTGTTGTTGTTGTTGTTGTATTTTTCGGATAAAAGTGTACTTCTGCAGATATCTTCCGGTTAATTCTGGTAAATAAATTCGCTCAAGTGTTCACATTCATTTAAAAGTAAATGGAAAGCTACTCCTGACGAGGAGATATGCAACTTATCTACTGTTGATAATCAGATTTCCCATGTACTTTATAAGTTAATCTAAAGAAAATGGAGCCAGAGGTGCAAATATCTTACCCTAAGACCATTATAGGGTGTTATATAATTGTCTCAACAGATTCATCTTCTATGCCATACTAGATGGAGTTAAAGAATTTTAATATAAACCATGACCAGGACAATAATTACTATGTTGTTATAATTTCATCAAACAGAAATATAGATTAAACCGCAGCATAATGAATGCAAAGAAAATTCCAGACATGTTAATGAGCAAAGTCAAAAGGGCAGTACCTACTGCAAAGAAGACCAATGACAGTTTTTATGATTCCATCAAGCCTCAATTTTTTCTTCTTCCTGATGACATCTATTGAGATCTGAACAGGAGTTCCATTAGGATAGTCCTTCACGGCTTTTGTGACCCGCAATCCCATGACAGAAGCCCTACTTTTCGATAAATCTGTGGAAAGATTTCCTAGACCTAACCTCTCCAAGGTAGTGCAGTACTCCACATGTGAAATTGATGCATTTCTTTTATATGTAACAGCACCTTCCCATGGTGACTCGGTAGCTTCAAATTCTTCTCCTTCATCATCGTCATCCCAATCCAAGGACTCATCAATAAATGACTCAATATCATTAAGTTCCTTGCATTTAGCAGTATACTTATGCAGCACATTTGGTTTAATTCCACAGTTTGTATATAAATGTCTGGTTTTACAACTCGAAACCGGTCTATTCCAAAAAGGGGTGAATGAAATATAGGCAAATTTATGCTGGGATTTTACATTACAAGTGTTCCATTGAGAAAATTGGAAAGGGGCTGCAGAGCATGATGGGATAATAAGTGACATTTTCAGGTTCCAATGATTGGTAACCCTAAAATATCAAACCTTGATTTGGAATTCTAACAATTATCCAAATAAGGCTATATCAACATTCAGCAGCTATACCTTTGCAGTATGCTGGCTCGCACAATTTGAGCTTATCTACAGCAGCAGCAGTTGACAGGAACTGGATTCTGATAAAGAAGGATAGACAAAAAGTGAAAGTAAATCTTAGTGTTAAATGTTGCAAATGGGTTTAAAAAGGGGAAATTTATGACAGAGTAAAGGGGAAAAACCCTAAATCGTAATAAAACCCTAAAGAGTCAAATAGAATGGAAACGCAATGCGAAACAGGAAAGTGAAAGAGAAAAAATGAAAAGGAAGTTGAAAGTATAATGGAAAAAATATGAAGAGAAATAGAGGACTTACCGCAAGATAGAAGAGAGATGATAAAGGAGTGAGTGTGTGAGTGAGTTTGAACTTTGAAGATAGAACGCTGCAAAGGCGGCAAAACGAGCAGATAACGGCGTTGCCCACTGCTCAGTGCTCAACGCCAAAAATAAAATATTTGCCCGTATTCTTGGTTTTATTTTGTACCCTAGATCCAATTTCGCTTAATATTTTTTCTTAATACGCCTTAATTGCCTTTGCTTTATTTAAACTTATCCCCTTTTTACTTTTTACTTTTAGAGGGCTTTACATGCATATTTATTTTAAAAAATAGTAAAAATAAAATAAAATTCATTCTATGGACGAATCCAAAAAATAAATTATACAGAATCAAAAATATAATTAAAAGTTACTCAAACTTAATTCACAACTTGTCTCATTAATAATTAGTATTTTTATATGAATAAATTATAACTTATAAATAAAAAACTATCTATCATTATTTATAATTTTTATTCTTTAATAAAATTATATATAAAAAACGTTCATCATCAATTAATCTCTTAATAAAATAAATAATAATATTACAATTTAATATGAAAGCAAGGAAGTGATGTGCACGTATATATGAAGACGCCGACTCAAATAACTTTAATCTTTAATAATTTCAAAATTTTATAAGGGATTAATAGTAATTTTTGCTCCAATTTTTTTGTTATTAAAGAGAAAAAATATTTAGTCTATAATAATTAAAATATTAGAAATAATTAAATAAATGATATTTAGATTGAGCTTTTGTTTATACTACATTATATATGGAATATATTAAATGATTTAATTATAAATAAAAAATTAATAATTAATGTAAAATTATTTCTATAATTATATTATTATATTTTTTTGGTAGACTATATTATATATTAATTTGTTTTCAAAAAACTTGGGGTCAAGCCCATGCAAACCCTCCTTCCATATGTCCCACTCACCCAATTATTCATTATAAAAAATTTTCATCTTTTCATTATTTTTTCTCTTCATCATAGCATATACCAAATATAAATACTCTCATCTAATTAAATCTATTCTTTTATAAAGTTTTAATTCAAAAAATATATTAAAAATAACAACAACTTTTATTTATGTATAAAATATATAAAATACATATTCAAAGTTAAAACTTAAAAGTTTAAAAATAATTTTCATTTTTTTTATTAAGGCGTCCCCATGTTATGCCTGGGTTTAGAGTAGCACATGATGTTCTATCGATTGTAACGCCCAAATTTGCTTATTAATTGACAATTGTTGAGAGAGGGAAAGTGTGGAGCGATTACCCAACAACCCTTGATTTAGTAACCAGATTTTGAGGTCCTAAATTTTTGTCACTGTTGATGTTGCTCCAATGAAAATTTGAGTCCTTGCTACTGTGTACCCGTGAAGCAAAATCTAATGACACTGCAATTATTCAATTAAGATATGCTCTGCTTCCAATATGTTCAGTGAAACTGAAAGCCAAACCATGATCCCTAAACCGGCGGCGACCATGTATGTATGGCCACCGGTTTCCTCATCAGACCAAAATGTCCCTCTTTCTGCTATTCACTTCATTCCATACAAGACCTATTTGGTCCACTTCATGCAGAACTATAACTTTAGGTAAATAAAATAAAACAAAGAGCTTGGAAGTTGAAACTTAGAAAAAAGGTATCCAAAAGGGTTGTGCATTAATTATGCAAGTTCCCACCCTCTATTGTTGTTTTCACATGAAAACAAACAAAAAACATAGATTATTAGTCAACATTTCAGAACATGTTATTATATATATAGTGGTGTGTTGTTGAGTTGAGGTTGGTGTCGTGAGAGAGATAGAGACAGTAGTCATCATTTATGGAAGAGGGTTCACGGGTTACACAAAGCCTAAACTTTCTGTGGTTCTACACCAATGTCTTCACATTCACAAATGTACCTTCTTTCACTGATGATCAGTGTTCTTCACCAGATAATGCTCCGTTAACACTTGAGAATCAACACAAGCATGGTGAAATAAAGTGTCACAAATGTGGTGAAATAATTTCATCATCAGTGGTGGCATTTGGTGAAGAGAGTGTGGTGGTGGAACCAAAGAAGAAGAGGAGGAGTAATAAGTACTCATCAAGAAGGGCTAATGTAGATGTAGTTAAGGCAATGATGAAGTTTGATGATGAACATCAGAGTAAGTTGGTGCCTCCATTTGATGATGATGAGGCCATGAAACGGCATCTCAAGTCATGGGCTTATACAGTTGCGCGCATGCACTCTCAAATCATCAAGATCAGAAACACTCATAAGTCATAACTAATAACTGTCTTCTTCAACTTCAAATACTACATCACTGTCACTGATTAATCAAAACAGATTTTGATGTTTGCATGCAGATGCAGGGGGTGTGTCGTGTGTGTGTCTAACGTAGAATAAATTGTTGAAAACGTTATTTTCCAATTGCTTAATGCTTAGTTGTGATTGATCTCATTCAACAAACTTTTTTTCATTAGTCGTAACAAATTATGTATTTGTGTGTTAAGTATAAGAATTTCAAGAATGTTGTGCCGCTCAAGGGTGGCTAGGTTAGTGGAACAAGAATTTCTCCGTTTCTGTAGCGTATAAAAATCTATGATCACGGAGTTCACAAGCCACAGAATAATCCCGTGAACCTTTCCCAAAAAAATGGTAGCTGTACATTTATAGTAGTCAACTAACTTCAATTATGGAGGAGATCAGATAACGAAGGAGTTTCTCAAGATTTGAAGTAACAAATTTCTGATTGGATCTTCTTTAAATTTAGAAAAAAAAAAAAGAGCATATTAGTCATACTTTGCACATTACATTTATTATTTTTTTTTGGAAAAGTAAAGGGGCTAAGCCTATTAGAATGCATCTTTGTTCACTAACGGCCAACGTTTGAAACATATTCTGACAATAATGTCCATAATATTGCGGTGAATTAGATTTTTTAGTTTTTTTTTTCCTTACGAGTCTCTGACTTAAGAGTTAAGACCAACGAGAGGGGAAAAGAGATATGTTCCTATGTGAATTATTAGAGTAAACTCAATTCGATCCTAATAATTTTTAATTTGGACAAATTTATCTTTAATAATTTAAAAACCTCAATACGATCATCAATTATTTAAAATTGAGATAAATAAGTTCTTAAAATCAGTTTATATTTATCGTAATTTTTAAATAGTTAAGGGTCGGATTAGAATTTTCAAATCATTAAAAGTAAATTTGTCCAAATTAAAATGGTCAGATCAAATTTGATATTTACTTTAGGACAAATTAGCCTAAAAGATTATTAGAGAGACTTAATTATTAAAAAGAACCTATTAAATCTAAAATTATTAAGAGGTACTAATTTATATAATATTTAAAAAAAAAATAAAAAGACAAACCTTTCCTTCTTAAATTCAATTCAAATCCTTATTTACTAATGCCAAATTCAAATTTTTAAATAGGGTGTTCTTAATTGAAAAACGATATTGTTAGATTGACAATAAGACAGAACCAACAATGGGAGGAGCAATGGGAGGGAGGAGAAATTGAGATGAAAGGGGCAACTAGGTGCTGCAAATGTATCTTCGGGTCTGAACTCTGAAGGCGAAAAGGAGATCTCCCATCAAGTGGTATTTTAGTATTTAGGTTATAACGTGCTTTGATTTAGATTTTACTTTACTTGCAACGATACATGATATTCTCTTATATCCCTTGCTAAACGTACTGATTCTGAACTATGAAAAAAATCCTTATGCAGAAGAACTAGAACATATTATGCAAAGGAAGTAAGAAATTGCAGAGGAACCAAAATCCTTATTTGCATATGCCAAATTCAAATAAAAAACAAATCGAAATAATGAACATTCAAATTCAAAAGAAAACTTTAATAGTGGTCAAATATCTTATCACAATAATGTAAAAAAATTAATAATTAGGAGATTTACTAATGAAAAATTGAAAATATAGCAACAAATTATTATGAAACATGAATTAGAATGAAATTAGGTTTACAATAAAAAAAAAAAAAAAAAACTAAGGATATATTTGTCTTTCTGTAAAAAGATGTAGTCTTTCTCTTTAAATATTATAGAAATTAATCTTCTTTAATAATTTTAGTAATAATAGATCCTTTTTAATAATTAAAACTCTTTAATGGTCCTTTATACTAATTTTCTCCAAATTAATAGGGAGATTTTAATTATGGTTTGGATATCAAGGACATGGCGTTCCTGTAAATAAATCGCAACGCGTTCGTGGAGAAATGTTCACCTTTGGCATGTTCTTGTTTGTCCATTCCAGAGAATTGCAGATACCTCTGTCTTAAAAGTTATGTAACACACCCTATATTGTATTAACAACATCTACTTACTTGAATAATCACAAGAAACAGCAAGCACTACATAAAGAAAGCACCGCCACCATCATATAATCGAATGAGATAGAGCTTAAGCTTATATATGATCGATGGCAAAGACCTTCATGGAAGAGATAGGTGGCAGAGAGAGATATTACTATACTTTCATGCACGCAGCAACTTTAATTTTAGAACATACTAACAATATGGCATATTTGTCAATAACTAACCATGCAAGTACACCGCGCACCTCGCGGGTTATTAACTAGTTACTACTAAACGCAGAAATCATGATAGAGATATTATGACTGAAGGAAGCATTTTCAATTAATTTGAGTGATGAGGCGTGGGAATCATGTGGTGGCCTGAGAGTATAGTAGTAGTAGTAGTGCGGCGGCATGCAGTGGTAATGGTAACGGTAGTGGAGTAGTAGTGGTGTTGTTGGAGGGAACTCACATCAAGAGTCATGTCAAATAAACAGCCCCTAAGTATGACAAGTAGCATATCAGATTTGTCAAGTAGTCCCTCCTATCATATTATTATTCAATATATTAAATTAAAGTTGCTTGTTTGCTTCTGTGAGTGGAGCCAACAACAACAACAACTACTACTACTCTACTCATATCATCATCACTTTCTGGGGTGTTTGAGTTTGATGAGTCCACCACTACTATATATTGAGTATTGGACATGACTCACATCATCATACCATCACTACTTTCTTAATTCATTTTTGGACAAACATACATCCATCTCATGCAACCTCAACAGTCCCTGCACTGCTAACAACTAACACCTGCCTCAATTTCATTAGTTCTCAATTCTAAAACTATTTCTATTCTTAATTACACATGTTATACATATACTACATTAAATAAGATAATTTTATATTATTATTATTTCTAACATTACTCATTTTTAACTACTGATGCATTGATTCTTCGTATGAAAATTTTAATCTAATAAAAAATTGTAGTTAAACAGTTGAGGAATATTTAGACAATTCAAAAAGTAGTATTTACTGAAAGATCACTGGGTGATTTTACTGATGCAAAAGGTCCCTTCAAGTCACTAACAACTTGAATGGTTGATGACTAAAGCGATTATTACTCTTAGTCTTTCATCACTTCATCATAAGATATCAGTAACAGCTATAATGAAAGGGAAGTGTTTTGAGGATATAATTAACATTTGATACATGTCTGTGAGTGAAAGGTCTAAATCCTAAAACATTTGATCTAATCCTAGTTTTGGACAAAATATCTAGTCCAATAATTCAATTTAGCTAAATTCTGTCATGTAACTTAAAAAAAAGAAAAAAATCCTGAATAATCTTTGACACAGGAAAAGTGGGATACTTTTTGAGATTGGCTTTGGTGAGATATGACAAGTTGAGAGAATAGTAAAAGGCTATTATGAATTGAAGTGGGGAGCATTTTGTAGGAGAGGGGGGCCGGGGCCATAACAAATCTACATGAACAAGAGTGTAATGCCACAGTATGTAGCTAATCTTAATGGACCACAGTTCTTGACTTCTTTCCATCTTTGGCTTTCCATTTTTTTTCTTTTTTTAGTCTAATCAGTGATCAGAACCCAACTTGCATCTTGTTACTTGCAATTGTGCTAAATACTCTTATTAGCTGTTGAAAAATAAATGGTAATATATATGCTCCTTCTTGTTACCCTACCCTCTTAAGTATTAACAAAGAATCATTAGGTGTATGTGCTTTTGTCTCTGTGGGTGCATAAATAATTTCAATTGCAGAAAAAACCCTCATCCCTGTGATAAGAGATTGATGAGTTCTATAGTTATGATTATGATAGATAAATACAGGTATGAGACGAGAGACTTATTATATTTTATTTGAGTTTGAGATTTGCTGATCTGAGTGTAGAAAGAGCACTCATGAGAAATAATACGTTTTAAAATAATTATACACAATCAAGCATCTTTAGCAATCAAGTCCAACCAAGCTTCAAAAACACACGCGCATGTTTCACGAAGTTTTTACAGCTTCTTCTTCTTCTTCCTATTCTTTTCTCATCATTATTCTTCTTCTCCTTCTTGTCAACTCCTGCTGCTTTTTCCGATGACGATGACAGCGATGACAGCGGCGACAACGGCGACAACAACAAGGAGGAAGAGGGCAAGAATGAGGAGAAGGACAATGACGAAGACAATGACGAAGACAATAGAGAAGAAGACAGCAGCGACGACAACAACGACGACCACGGCAATGATGACGGTTGCACTGAGGCGACTATAACAAAAAAAAGAAGAAGGAGAAGGAGGAGGCGCTATAGCAGAAACGGGGGAGAAGAAGAAGAACACGCGTGTTTGAATTTTGGGGAAAGGAACGCGCCTGCAGTGAGTGGGAAAAAAAACTTGATTGGAGTTGATTATGATAAATGCTTGGATGTGATGTGGGACTGATCCCTCTCATTATAAACGAACAAGTAGGGGTAGCTGCATAGAAACTACTGAGTTGCGGATATTATGTCTTAGCTTGGATTTTTATGTTGGTGTATATCTTTTCTTAAAGATCAAATTCCCGAGGGAAGAAAGAGACTCATATAATCATGAAAAGTTGAAAACAACAATACCTTTGAGGACATTTTACTAAAGGAAAAATTAAAAAGTGTTATTTTCTTTGGGATTATATATGATCTTTCTTCATTTTAATATCCGTATTTCTTGATTTTCTACGTCATGAAACCGAATCAAATAGCTCAAGACTTGAGAGGGTTGATAGCCCAATAATATTATTCTTGCTTTGTGGGTAGAGAAACTCTAAGCATTGCAGAGTTCAAAGCATTTACCTGGTACAGTAATATTATTTTTGGACATAGTTTTCTAATCACATTCAACATCAAATTATTAAAAGTAACCCGTGATTAACAACAGCAACATGGCATTATTTGAATCCGAATCATCATCCCTTAACAAACACTAAGTTCCAGCGATCAGGGGGACTAGTGCCTTTAGAAAAGAAATTCCAAGGTATTATTGATCACTGATATTCTCCTAGTTTTTCTGCTTTATCTTACCAAATATTATGAAGTGACTGACATTTTATTCCGGCTTTAATTTCCATATTTTTCTTTTCATGTGGGGGCTGCTTCTCAATACTGTGTTAAAAGGTAAAACAGAAAAAAAAAAAAAAAGCATTAGATGCCAAGCACCTTTTTTTCTAACACATACAGTTTCTACTACAAGATAGAGATGCCTATGAACACTCAAGAAAGGGTCAATCAGATGCAAAAAAGAAAAGGGTAAAAGAATATGGACAACTTATATACAAATGAATAAACATAAACTGTACCCTTGCCTTGCCCAGGTGAAATGTACACACTATTAAAACCAATGGCCTATAATTTGTTAGGCCAATAATATCAGTGTCATGACCCATGATGATTTATACTTTTGAATCAACCTGAAATTATTTTTTACCATTCCCTGAAATTGATTCCAGAATAATCTCCATCTGTGGAACAGGATCAGTTATGAGTCAAAAGAAAGCATGTGGAGGAGCATCTTCCACACGCACACACACTATATATATATATATATATATATATATATATAT
>JASCZI010211744.1:43046-53552 GCA_036250425.1 Stylosanthes scabra | reverse complement strand
CTTAGGGACTAGTGGCTAGGATCATCCACATCTCAACCCATGACCATAGCACAAGAACACTACTCCATAATTAAAGTAAACAAAACATCAAACACATGGTAGGCAAAATATAAAGACATAATAGCAAATATAGAAAATAAACTAGCAAGATGAATTAAAGAGAGAATCAACAAGAAATAGCAAGAGAATCATAAAAGAGCATGAACATAAACTAGAAATTGCATTAATTAAAGAACAAGTATCCATAAAACAAGTAGTAAAAGAAAAGTTTGGTTGGTAATGGGGTTCCTAGAGATGAAGAACAAGAAGAGAAACTAGAGAAAAAATGAGAGAGATGGAGAGCTCTCCCAAAAATCTCCTAAAACTACTCTAAGGCTAAAATTGATGAAATGAGAGAATGTGTGTTGTGCTTCAGCTGTTCCTCCCCCATATAGGTCGAATTGGGCTTGAGAAATGGATGGGCCTTGGCTCGGAAAAGTGAAATCTCTAGAATAGCCTTCATTTAAGTGAGTTCTGCCGTCGCTGCGCGGGCCGCCACCTCCATCGCACGGGCGCGCGAGGTCCTTTTCTTAGGCGTTACGAAATGGGGTGGCGCGGGCGCACCGTCAGGGTCGCGCGGGCGCGCCACCAACAAAAACTTCTATATTAAGGAAAGGACGGCGCGGGCGCGCGGTTGATTCTTGGTTGGGCTCTTTTTTGGCTTTTTGTCCATTCTCCTTGCTTCTCTTGTTCTTTTAAGCTTCTCTTGGGCTCTTCCTCTACACTTTGGGCCTGAAATCCACTAGCAAACACATCAAGGCACCAAGTGGGAAAAGATTCAAACAATTTACATACTTGGAAGCTAATTTAACAAATTAATCAATTAAGGACATAATTATGCAAGAGATGGAAAACATTGGTCAATCACTAGTAATTATGTGGAAAAAGTGTTGATGAGGGTATCCTTTTAAGCATAAAATTATCGTCAAAAACCTCCTCATCAGACTAATCAAAAGAAAACAAATTATCCAGACAGAGCAAAATAAAACAGATAAAAAGGCAAATTATCCAAGTTAGGCAACCAAAGCAAATATAGTTCAGCCAAATAAAATTCTAAATGGGTAGTGGTGCATGCTCCTTCCTCCGACCTCTTTCCCACACCTGAGCTGTGCACGGTCCTCTGTGCGCAAATCTCAGCTGTAGTATGCGTCATCCGAATCTGATGAAGAGACAGACCTAACGTCCGGGAAATCTACCTCCGGGAATGCTGTGCGGATCATGTATTGCGTGTTCCTGTGATCATGTTTCCTACGACGCAATCTCCGGAGAATCTTTCTGAAAATGTCAGTTTAGGAGGTGTCTGCCAGTGGTGGCTGCACTGCTTATTGGTTTTCTGCTTGTTGTTCTACTGCTGCTGATGTGGATGGCCGTTCGTGTATTGGTGGTGGGATGGGTGGTGGAGCTGGTCTTGGGAGATCTCCTTTCCTTGCTTTACTCTTTTCCTGCTGCCAATCCCCAAATGGGCAAAACTTATCCTTTTCCTCAATGACGTCGATGTTATCTTCCGGATAAGTGGGAACATTATATGTGGTTGCCAGTCTTGTAATTAGTACCGGGAAGGCTAGCCGCTGATCCCTTTTTCCTATTGCAGCATCGTACATTGACTTATTGATTATACGCCCAGGATGGATTGATCCGCTATCCATCAGGGTATAAAGCAACATGATCGTGTCCCAACTGTAAGTAGTCTCATGCCTCAGAGGCTTCAAATTGCACACCATCATCTGCATCCAACCCCGAGCTTCCCTCTTGAGGATCCCGTTGTCTACTCTCCTAGACTTTGGGTTGTACCTATCCCATGTCATTCCTGGAGCAGCTATTATTGCTAGAACATCATCCATATTTATGTCTCCTGCAGCCCTCTGTGCTTTATTAATTTCATAGCCATCTTGAGCTCTGGGGATTAGGTCTTGAATGCCTAGGAAAGAGCTGATGAAATCTTCGTCTATACTGATCTGCGTTCCTCGCAGATAGACCGTTCTTTGTGCAAATACTGAGAAATTGGAATAGAACTCTTTCACTATGGTGACGTTGATGTCCACCAGATCGTTGTACATATAGTCCCATCCCAGCTGCTGTATCCTTTGTAACATAAAGTCCCTTCCTTCCCCCGGGATTTGGATTATTCTCTCATTAAGGACCTTCTTTATACGCATCAGCTTGGACCGCTTGTAGTGCTCGCGACTATCATAAATTACGTCACTAAAACGGGTAAGCTCCATCTCGGCTGCTGCACGAGCGGCCTCTTGGGCTGCAGCCCTAGTGCGTGCCCCTTGTGAGACGGGCCTTTCCCCAACAAACTTGGTACGAGCCATTGCAAGGCATGCAAAAGATTTACTCAGACCAATTGTCATACTAAGCAGAGTAATAACATTAACAACAGTCAAATCAATTGCATTTGTTGTAATATCAAAATGTTTGAGAAAATGATATAAAGTTCGATGTTTAAATTAAACCATGTTGATATGGATTAGCTAAGAATCATCATCTCGCTAACTATGCTCTAGATCTAATACCTAACAGGGTTTCGTTATTCCAGTTTACTTTCTAACCTAATCTAGTCATGAAAAGTTTCTAGGCTAGTCTAACCACCTAAACACTATCTAACAGTTGTGAGCTAAAATATTTAAAACAATTAACTACTTAACAATAGGAAATTAAACTATAATAATTTAAAACAATTAATCATTAAAAGAAATGAGTAAAGAAACACTTACTTGGTGAGGAGAGAGGTTAGAGAAAAATATTTTAGAGAGAGAATGGAAAGGTTGTAGAGAGAGTGAAAATTAAAGAAATGAGAGTGAATGAGTGAAAAAGGGGGTGGGATCCCCTTTTTATAGGCGCTGGAGGCGGAAAGGAGGCGCCCCCTAAGCCACGGATGCGTACGCATAGCTGTTGCTAATGCGTACGCACCAACATGTAATGCGCCGCGTCTTTTTGGGGAGAGGATGCGGTGCGTACGCAAGTCTCAGACCTTATGCGTACGCATACCCCCCCTTCCTTTGTATGGCCCTTGAATTCTCTTGGGTGTCTAGGTAAACAGCTACCATTTTCCATAGACATTAGGTCACAGGATCTTTCCAAGAAAAGAGAATGTAATAATCATCAGCACTTAGGATTGAAACGTCAGAAGAGTGCTTCCAAGCTAATACTAACCCCCCTGCCAATCCTCTTGGATCCACACAATATGAATGACTGAAACCAAATTTAGAACACTGGGAAGTAACTGTCGAAGTGATATTTTTGATTTCACAAAGAAACATCACTTCAGGGGAATGCGATCTACAGATCCCTTGAATATTGTGAATCGTCAGGGAATTCCTCATACCCCGACAATTTCACATTAGCATGATCATTGAGTCGTGGGTGCCATTACGGGGTTGGCACCCATTCCCCTAGCAGCATCACTCACTTCCAATTCAAGGTCATTTCCAACCTCAGTGTCTAAACCAGCTCCTGTAGTTGTTCTTTTTAAACCTGTGACATTCTGAATCTGAATAGCTTCCCCCGAGCCCCCTCTACGAGCTAGATGTTTCAGATTTTGCCTCTTGTTCCGCTTAGCAACAACACCATTAGTAGTACCTATCTGAAAAGATGGTTGGGCCGCAGTTAGAGATCCATGTGGAACTAGTGTATTTGGAACCGAAGAAACACTGTCCTCCTCTTCAGCATTCTTGATTACACCCTCCTCAGAACAGGAAAGGTTCGCAAAGCTCTTAAGTAAACTAACATGGGTTGGTTTCCTGCTAGCATGGTTATTGGAAGAGGTTCTACGTCTCCAATTAGGGTTAGCATTCTCCTTGGACTCTGTAACTCGCCATCCAACTTGGTCAGCCTTCAAATCTGTTCGCCATTTAAGAGCTACATCTGTTTATGTAGTTGAGAGGGTAAGGTAGAGATCGCAGTTTCTAGTCTCATGTCCCAAAAAGCCACATCACCTGCAGTACACTCCCAGTTTCTCATACTTCAGTAGTATTTCATAGCATTTTTGATCTGAGCTAGCCACACGAACAGATTGCCTCAAAGTAGCAGAATTGCATTTGACTTTCATGATTTTCACATCCTTTGATCTCATTTCAAATAGATCAAGATCTGTCATTGATCCTATTTTCTCACCAATTTTTGTTGCAACTCCCTTAGTTTTGCAAGATTCAGGCATATCCCACAATTGAATCTACATCAGGATTATGGAAAAAGTCGAAGCTCCCAATTCATATTCTGAATTCCACCTCCGAACATGGATCAAATATTGTTTAAAGAGCCATGGAGAGCCTCTTTCCACCCTGAGTAAGTCAGTCTCCTTTGCAAAGAAAAATTGATAAATGTTATCGCCAAGAAGTTTGATTCTTAAATCTTCAGGGTAATTCCATATGGCTGTGAAGGCTCCTTCAATCAAGCCAAATCTAAAGCTGCGATCCGCCATGATCCTGCCTACCAAACTTTTTGAAAATTCTTCAGTGTTCTCTTTGACATCCGTAGCATCCAGAGTCACCACTTCATCATCATGGGGAGGTGACAGGTTTCGATCTCCATCTCTGTGGTTAGTAGATAAAGACATTGTCAAAAGAGAATGAAGCTGTCACTGAAATATAGAATAGGGGTGAAAAGGGAGAAATTAGGATTGCTATAATTCACTCTCCCACTTAGGTGTTTCTCGTACCCTGACCAAATTCACCGCAAAAATGATGTTTTATGAATGAAGATGATCCCTCACAATCACTCAAGTGTTTCCCTCCCCTCATTGAACTATATGTAATCCTATTAATTCAAAAAATTTTGTAGAAAACGTTTGCAATTAGTGGTAATATAGAAGAATTCACTCATGAAGTAGATCCAAAACTAATGCAAAGAAGTTGTGTTGCACTAGGTTTGAATTATGCATGTGTGGATACAAGAAACCCTATTGGGGTACAAAACAGAGAGAAAACTCTAGCAGAGCAGGGTACAAAAAACCCTAGCAGAGCAGGGTATAAATTATGTCATTTAAACTTGTTCATTTTTTCCAAATATGTTAAACAAAAAGAAACTATGACTTAAGATAGTCTCAATTTCATAAAAGGAAAATTCTATGGTGTGGTTTGAAGAAACATCCATACCATATGGATTTGAGGTGGCAGTAAGTGATACCCTCATAAATGGAAAAAGTTAAAAACGAAACAATAATAAGAATAATAATAATAATAATAATAATAATTGTTTTATTTTCAATCTTTTTGCACAAAAAATACTGATTACTGGTTGAAGAATAAGTGAATATTTTTTATTTTTATTTATAATACATATCAATTTTTTACTTGATGCTATATTTGGTTCCTAATTTAACAAATATGCTTATCAACATCAAATGGTTTATATTTCATTTCTTTTATGAATGTCACCAAAAAAGTAAAGAACACACAAATGTTACTAAAAAGCAGTATATTAAAATTAGTAATTAATATATAATATATATTAAAATATAAAATATATATTAAAAATAAATTAAATAATATATATTATAAATAAATATATCATACTTAATTTTAATGATTAATTTAAATGTATATATACCATTTCTTATTTTTTCCTATTTTTTAGTCACATTTACTCTATATTTTCTTATTCTTATTTAAGTTATAATATAAATAAATTTAATGATTAATTTATTTTTATTTAAAATTTTCATGATTAAATTACTATTTTTTAATTATAATGTATTAACATGTTTATTTTAATATGAGTTATTCTATATGTATGTATACCAAAATCAGCCACCATTTTCAGCCACCGTATTTTATACAATATATAAATACTAAAATTTAAAAACCTATAAAAACAATCGCACCTTCACGCAAAGGCACGCTCTCCATTCAATTCACCCGCTTCTGCTTCTGCTTCTACTTCTACTTTACCGTTCCCAATCAAAATTCTATTTTACTGTTCCAATCAAAATTCTATTCATCATCTACGTGCCTCAATATCTATCTCTTTCTAATATTTAAGCTAGTATTTTGCTACCTAATGAAATTCTTTTTGATTCTATTGTAATTTTTTATTCAATATTTTGGAACAGTTGCATTTATTTAATTGTTTTCACACTCACTTATAAATAGAAAAATAATTTTAGATATGTGCAGTTGATTACAATGATTTTTGGGTTGGATTAAAATGCTAAATAAATTTGATTATAACATAATTTTTAAATATAATTTAGTACATGTTTAATTATAATATAATTTAAATTTTAATTTAAATTCTTGAATTTGATTATAACATTTAGTATGTTTGATTATGATTAAATTTTAAAGTGTAATTTGGAATAAATTTAATTATAATATAATTTTTTAACTTGAATTAAGAATATTGAGTTTGATTATAATTTTAAGAATGTTTTTTTATAGCTGGATTTTGAAACATGATTTGAAACGTATTTGATTATAATTTTGGAATTTTTATTTGCATTTTGAGTTTGATTACAACCCGAAATTTAATTACAATTTAAGCATGTTTGATTATCGTATGATTTTTTAACTTTGATTTAAATTTTTGAGTTTGATTATAATATTGAATACATTTGATTATAGTCTTATTTTTTAAATTTGATTTAAAGGATGTTTGATTATACTCTTATTTTTTAACTTCAAATCGAGTTTATTTGATTATAATCTTATTGTTAGAACTTTGATTTATTTTTTTTTATCAAAGGCAGTTGTATTTCATTTCACTGAATAGAAAAAATGAATACATATGAATTGGGTCCAACTTGGACAACCAAAAGCAAGAGAAAGTGGGATCTCCTCAGGAATTAAAGATATAAATATCAAATAAACTTAAAGAGAAATATACTAAAAAAAACAAAGAAAGGTGATACCTTTGAAACTCAAGGTTGATCTCAACGACGGAGGCAAAAATCATTTGGAGAAGATGCGGCTTCGAAGATATGTTGGCGCAATGGATACCATCGTGGATATTTTTTCCGTAGACCATGGTACCCGTAAGATTATGTAGAAACCACAGGATCTCAATTTAAATTTCTCCATTCGATATTGACTGTTGGTTTCACAGATAAAACCATTCTCAGGAGAGTAGGATATACAGATCTCTTTCAGTTTATGGAAGGTCAGGGGTCTCTCCAATTCCTAACAATTCCTGCAAAATAATCTTATATCATTAAAGATAAGGGAAAACCATTAGGTTGGCTCCAAATTATCTTGAAATCAGCCTCCATTGTCCAAGATGCAAAGAATCTTCTAATAAGCCTATTCAACACAAATCTTCATTCCTTCTCTAATATCTTCTGAGTACTCCAAATGAACAAGATAAATTCTAACAGAACACCAGAAAAATCCTATTAGGGCACAAGAAAAAACTCTAATAGGGCACAAGGAAAAACTCTAGCAAAACACTAGAGCACAAGAGAAAATCCTAATAGAGCACAAGAGAAAACTCTAGCAGAACACTAGAGCACAAGAGAAACCCTAATAGGGTACAAGAGAAAACTCCTTATTGGAACTTTGATTTAAATTATGTATGATTATAATCTAATTATGAAATAAGTTTGAATTTTAATTTAGATTCTTAAGTTTGATTATTATTTTAATAGTGTCTGATTATAGTCTGATTTTACAATATAATTTGAAATGTGTTTGATTATAATATAATTATGACATGAATTTGAATATGGATTTGAATTTTTGAAGTTGATCATAATCCAATATGCCAACATAATCCATCAACTTATAACCAAATCAGAATTAATATTAGGAAATGGTGACTGAGTCATTCATTTGTATATTTTTAAGCAAAACAAATAGAATATACTCCATTAATTGTTTGATTATACCTCATTGTTGACTTTTGATTTGAAATTCATTTTGTTTCAATTTTATTGATGTTTGATTATAATTTTATTTTTTAATTTTAATTTTAAAAAATTGATTATAATTTTATTTTTATACTTGATTTGAGCATTATTATCTTATTGTTATGTAAGAAATTTTCCCTTCATTCACTAGTTCATTGCAATACAATATTTCTCTCCCTGTTCTTTTACAACTAATTATTAATAATAAGATGATTGCTACGATACAATGATTAATTAATACGCATCGATACAATAAAACATTAGACGAATAAGAAAATGCCATGTAGATCATATTATCTTAGTGAATATTTATTTTTAATTATTTTCTAAAAATGTTATATCTCTAAATGTACTAAAATATCCTTACATATAATGATGAGAAAGATAAATATATCCTTTTAAATACTTTTGGTAAAAGACTAAATTTTTTTTTCTTATTGTTGTGACAATAATATCCTTCTAAATAAAAAATCAAATAATTTTAATATAAAAACTCAAAATTATTTTTAAAAAAATCAAACCCAAAAAAAAATCCTATTTTTCATCGTTCAATTCTCTTAATCTTTGAATCCCACCTAAGCCAGCGGTCAGTGACAGCCACCATAATAACCCTTATTTGTTACTGGTAAATGAGAGAAAATTGTAGTTGTTTCAAGCTTGGTTGGAAGGATCTATTTTTATTGACAGATTCGTTGGGAAGAACGCAATAGTGTGGATAGTAGTTTGGTTTGGTTACATCTTGTAGCTTTGTTGCGAGTTGCAGGTTTCATCACTGATTTGACGCAGAGAAAATCAATCTTTAATTATTAAGTGAAATTACTAAAACCTAGAAATCATTGCCACTATGGTCCATGATTAGTTATCTTCATTTTCATTTTTATTAATTGTTTAATATAATTAATAATCCTCAGAAAAGTGACCTTGATAAATTAAGGTGGGGTTGAAATGGAGTAGTACCGTATTAGAGGATAAGCGTATAATAATAAGAATGAGTTATGAGTGGCCATGGAAAAAGAGGCCAAGTGAGAGAAGCTTTTGGCTTTCATCTGCTATCCTCTGGATTCGACAGGAGAAGATGAAGAGGAGCACAGATGAACATGAACAATATACAATATGATTTGGTTTTTGGTTTGATTTTTTTTTATGTTTGAGTTTTTTATTTTGATTTTACTTTTTTAATGTATAAGGATATCATTGTGTAGTACCCTTAAAATCTTATGACGTAATTTATACGAAAATACGAAGAGATTTGGATACGGACCAGTACACTACCCTGAAAACCCGGTCCAACCGGACCAGGTTGAGTGAGGTGGGCTTAAAGAAACCCAACACTCACTCACTCCCTCATAATACACGAGCAACAACAACAACTACACTCACACTCTCTCAACTCACCACTAACACACCACCTTCAATCCACCACAACTTACTCACCGGAGCTCCGATCGCCGCACCGCCGGTGGCTACTCGAAGCTCTCGTCCCCACCTTCGTGTACATAATAAGTTGAGGTAAGGCATTGGGTGGGTCACAGTGGTATTCTCATTCTACTCCATTTCCTTGAGTTTAGGTTAGTTAAGTGACAATCCTTGATGATTGTTGATGATAGGGGACTCTAGGCACAAATTGAAGCCAAGGAGACTCCATTAGTGCTGTGGTTTGGAAGGAATTGGTTAGGGTTTTGTAGCTTGGAGGTCTACAAGAGGTACGGAGTAGGATTCTTTAGTATAGGACTTGTGTTTACTTGATTTTCTTGGTTGCATGCCTATTTGTTGTGCTGGATTGATGTTTGTTTGATGAATGTATGAATGCATGTGGTTATGATGCTGAAAATTGGTTTGAAAGGTTGGATTGAGTGATTAGGAAGTGGAAAATTGATGAGAATTGGGATCAAGAGATGAAATTGAGCTGGGTTTGATGTGGTTTACCCCAATGGGGGAAAATGAGCAACATGTGCTGAGTTGGAATGGTAAAAGGTTTGGGAATGGGTTGTGGAAACAGAGATTTTCGAACTGATTTTCTGGGTTTCTGTCAAAAGGAATCGATTCATTGCGGATCGAGTCGATTCGCTGAGCCTAAAATCCTTTAAAGACTCGTGATCTTCAAGCAACGAATCGACTCTGTTCCCGATTGAGTCGATTCGTTTCTAAACAGAGAGTAAATGTTGATTTCTCAAATCGATTCGCACTTAGGCTGAATCGACTCGGTTTGTACTCCATTTATCAAATTTTCAACCAAGTGTATCGAGTCAATTCGAGGAAGTGTGGAACCGATTCGTTTTTGGATAGGGACTAAAAGTGGGTTTCTTAAATCGATTCGACGTGTCTGAGAGTCGATTCTAGCTTTTAAAGAAAATTTGACGAAGCAAAGCGAATCGACTCGGACGTTAGGGAATCGATTCGAGGTCTCATTGTAAACGTTTTTGGGAGATTTTTTGAACAGGATCGAATCGACTCGGAGGGCTTCCGAATCGATTCGTATTTCAGTAAATGAGGAATAACGTTTTGAATTGCTTTGTAAACTTGATGAATGGCATAATTCCACTTCCTAGTTCACTCGAGAGATTTGGTTACCACTTGTTATACCGTGAGCCTAGGTCTGGAGGGGCTGGTTAGGCTAACGACTT
>JASCZI010211744.1:27186-42988 GCA_036250425.1 Stylosanthes scabra | reverse complement strand
AGCCTGTCCATCTCGTTTACGATAAGTGGGAGAGGGGGTCAGAGAGCCTGTCCATCTCGCTTATCTTAGGTTTTAGTATGATGAAATATGAGAAACCCCCATTGATAATGATCATGAGATTGATGGTGTGAAAGATCGTTTACGATCGGGGCTGGGAAGAATGGTCCTCGGGGAAGTACGAACGATGGTTATTCGGTGCTAGTTCCGGATCGGTCGGGTTGGCTATGATAACCGACCGGGTGAGCTCATCTTAGCCTATAGGAATAGACATGCATCATTTGTACTTGTTTGACATTGAGTGGATGTGTCTATGTGAATTATATGTATTTCTTGTGCTACTTGAATAATTGTACTACTTGACTAATTGTCTCATGTATGCTTGGCCTTGAAGTTAAGTAAAAATGAGTATTATGCCTTAGGCGCTTGTTCCGTGCTGGGAACCCAGTGGATTGGGGTTCTCACTTCGTTGTTGCCCTATTATTTTCAGTTGCAGGTGACAAATAGGTGCGAGAAGGGGATTAGTAGAGCTACTTTCGAGGGAGTCCACATATTGTGGGTAGTGTGTGTACGGAATCATGTAGAGAGCGAATTTTGTAACCTTGAACTAGTAATAGAAGATCAGTACATGTCTAGTTCGTTGAACAATGTTGTAATTGTAGATACTTATGTAATTGGATTAAACGTTGCGCTACTCTATAACTCGTATGTCTAAATATGATGTTATTTGGCTCTTAGTTATGCCTTTTTTTCATTCTTTAGATATTGTCTTAGTTTCATCGCGTATTGGAAGTGTAGTCACCTTGAGTTCAACCGGCTTGGACTTAAGCCGAGTGGTGGAAGCTTGGGGTGTTACACATTGTCAAAATAATAAAAAGAAATTATTTAATCTTTTAATAAAATACTTAAATTTATATATTTGTTTTTTATATAATTATTTATAAGGGTATTTTAGTATATTTAGAGATAGAATACCTTTTTAAAATAATTAAAAATAGATATTGACTAGGATAATATAATTTATGTGGCATTTTTTTATTCGTCCATTTGTTATTGTATCAATACGTATTAATTAGTCATTCTATCGAAGCAAGTACCTAAAATAAAGATAGTTTTGGAGGCTTTGGATTCTCCTGCAACTCCAGGCTCACCGCTCTTTTTATTTCTACCTTTCAAGACCATCAAGAAAACAAGACTATCATTGCACCAGTGGTGAAATGTGGAATGGAAAGGAAGGCGCGTGGGACATTAAATGAGTAGCTGAGTTGTATTAGAATTTTGTACGTATAAAAGTATAAAAATACGTGGTAGTTGATTTTGGTGGCTGAATTTGGTGTACAAATAGAATTTTTTAATATTTAATCACATATAGAGTTAATTACAGTTGTGCTAGGTGCACACCATTTTCAGCCACCGTATTTTATACGGTATACAAATACAAAAATTCAAAACTAAATAAAATAATCATACTCTCTTATAACGCACGCACATACACACACTCTCATGGGCCACAATTTTCTTACCTTTCACACTCACTTCACTGCACCTCACTTTCTTTTCTCTCACACGTTGCCTACTCCTGTTTGCGCGCTCCTCTTTCCGGCGCCGTTCAACTCTTCACCGCACTCCTCTTTGCGTTACCTACTCCTCTCCACCGCATTCCTCTTCTCAGCGCCGTTCAACTGTTCGCCGCACTCTTCTTCGCGTTGCCTACTCCTCTTCACCGCGCATTCCTCTTCCCGGCGTAGTTCTCCTTTTCGTCATCGTCCTCTTCCCGGTGTCATTCTCCTCTTTGCCGTACCGTTCTCCTCTTCGCCACGATTCACCTCACTCTGATCCACAGTGAGATTCACCTCACGTTCTCCTCTTTTTTACTTCTTAGATCTAGTAATTGATTGTGGATTTTATGGGCCAATTTAGTTATTGGTGCTTTGAAACTAAAGGTTTTTGGTGCTTAATATAGTTCTGGACTTGATTTTACTTCTTTAATAGGATGAATAATAGCAAAATTTTTTAATTTTAATTTGTATTTTGTGATTTTGATTATATACTGTAATTTTGTTTGATTATGAGAGCAAATTGTATTTCAATTTGGGCTTTATTTGATTATATGATCTTATTATAGAAAAAATTAAGAACATTAATTTGTATTTTGTCCGTTTGATTATATATTTTTGTTTTGTTTGATTATGATCTGAAATTGTATTTCAATTTGGGTTTTTGTTTGATTATATACTCTGGTTATAACAAACTCTTTTAACTTTAATTTATATTTTGTGATTTTGATTATACACTTTGGTTATGTTTGATTATGACAAAAAATTGTATTTCAATTTGGGTTTTGTTTGATTATATGATCTGACTACAGTAAAATTTAGGAATTTTAATTTGTGTTTTGTGAGTTTGATTATACACTTTGATTCTGTTTGTTTATATGACAGAAAATTGAATTTCAATTTGAGTTTTGTTTGATTATATACTCCAACTATATCACAATTTAGAAAATTTAGTTTGTATTCTGTGAGTTTGATTATACACTCTTGCTCTGTTTGATACTTTGATTATGGCAAAAATATTGTATTTCAATTTGAATTTTGTTTGATTATATACTCTAATTATAGTATAATTTAAGAACTTTTAATTTATATTTTGTGAGTTTAATTATACATTTTGGTTTTGTTTGATTATGACAGGAAATTGAATTTCAATGAAAAAAGACAAACAATTCAACGAAAAAGTAATTTAGTTGATTGATGTTAAATGCTTCATATTTGGTTATTAATACGGTTTGCTCCCATACTTTGAGTATTTATATTTTTCCTTGTATTATTCAGAGAGTCGATATTGAATCCAAAGTGGTGGAGAGTGATTGTGGTCTGAATAGAACAGTATATTTTGATTTGTATTATTGAGTTTAGGGTTGATATTGAATCCAAAGTGGTGAAGAGTGATTGTGGTCCTAGTACTGCCATACTTTGAGTACTTATGTTTTTCCTTGTACATGAAGGATATATTAATGGTTTATTGATTGCAATGCTAAAAAAAATTCTATACTTCTATAGTATATCAGGATACAAACATCTCTTGCTTATTAAAAGAAAAAAAATTGTATAAACTATTACAAAAGATGCTAGTTGTTTTATAAACCAGTCACACTCTTTTTTGCACGCCTAGTACAAGCAACACTGAGATATCATCATGAAACTCCATTGTTTCATCACTTGATTTCTCTATCATATAGTTATTAACAGTGTACTCCACATCTTCATCATCTTTAGCATTTGGTTCTCTCACTTGATTTTGAGATTTGATACCACCTAAAACGTAAATAATTAAATTATTAAATTATAATAATCAAACACTTAAATACACATGTTATGTAAATTAATTAAAATAAAGTAGTATTGAACAATATAGCAGATCAACCTGCAAGAAAAGTAGACACCAAAAAAAAACCTGCAAGAAAAGAACACTTGTTTAGCAGTTTTAGTTTTTGATATACATTATCATTAAAGTTATGAATGATCCAATTCCATTATTATTTACCAATAACACAAGACAAGACCAGAAAAACAAACTAAATTAAAGGCACCTAGCTAGTTTGGTTCTCTATGTTTCAACTAAAATCTCTTCTTAATATATAGCTACAACCTAAGTATAAAAAATTACAATTCATGTGATTCTCTTTTTTTTTTAGTCCACAGGTATGTGATTCGTGCATATGCGTCATTTATGCCACCAAAATCAAAATCTATTCCAGCTCTGTAAAATTCCATAATCAATTGACCACCAATATTAATTCATATTAGTTTTCTAAACCACTAGAGCTGATTAACTACAACTTAATTGCTTGAATTCCAAATAAATAGAGAACTCGAATTAGATATCAGAAATGTTCAAACCTGAAAATCAAAGCTTTGATGATTTCATTGGATTTTAAATTTTAACCAAAAACTGCACAAAAGAGACAGAATCAAAACCCTAGAATATAAAGAATCAGAAAGTAGAAAGCGCAATGGAAAAACTCATGGCAAAGTTCAAAATAGAATCGCAAAGAAGAAAATCACAAATGGAGATGACAAGAAAATCACAACTTGAGCGTGAAGCGTGGATAGAGGTGAGAAGAACATCACATAGAAAAAAGTAAAGGGAATTGCGTTGAGAAACATAAATGGAGTGGCGCAGAGAATAGAAGAAAATAGGATTAGTGGCTCATGAAAGAGGTGGGTTAGGTGGGTTGTTCTGCGTTGGTGCGTGAAGTAGGTAAGTTGAGCGTATACGTATAATTGCTGTATACAGTATAACAATACAGTGGCTGAAATTGGTAGCTGAAATTGGTGTACAAATAGAATTTTTGTTATATAATACATGTTCCAAATCACAGGTAAAATTTTAAAAGATTTAAAATAAAACAAAATAAATACATTAATACATTATAACTAAAAAATAGTGATTTAATCATGAAAATTTTAAATAAAAAATCTCTAACATTTAGATCAATAAAATATATTTAACTAGAGGTAAAGTGATAAACCACTAATATTATACTTGAAAATTTTATAAACTAACAAAAAAGACTCCGAATTTTTATTAACAACCAAAATACCTCTCAAGTTTGATATGTGATAAAAATATAGTTTTATCACGTTTTTAAATAATTGGGGTATTTTGTTGTTAATAAAATTGAGTGTTATTTTTATTGATTTTTAAATATTTTCAAGGAAAAATTTTGTGATTTATTTTTAAAAATAAAAAGAAAAAAAAATTTCATGAAAATATATATATGATGCAATGAAGGTGAATGAAAAAATTACCTTAAATACACACTTAAATAGAAAATTAATTTGGAAATGGGATAAAAATGTGTGAATTGCATGCAGGTGGATGATTGGGGTGAAATTCCCAATGGTGAAAAAGTGCAATCGAAACCCTAAACCCCCTAACATGTATCCAGCGTGCTGCCCCATGCTCTACACGCATCCAGCGTGTTGACCTTGTCACAAGATGCTAGCAGCGTGTTGACCTCTTCCTTTCACGCATGCATCATGTTACCTGCTCCACCGCATGCTTGTCGAGTGCATGCGTGACAGATCCTATCGTTGGAAACATGCTGGTGTTGATGGGTGTTGAGGTTCCCCTATAAGTAGGTGTGTAGCGAGCAGCAGCATGTGTATTGGAGAAGTGAAAGATAATTTTTTTTCTCTAAAGATATTAATGTTAGCTTAGAAAAAAATAATTAGTGCTAATATGGTGCGTAAATATACACTTTCGGAGGGACATATAGTTCATCGTTTACACGATCTGAATTATGTAAGTGCATTTACTTTAATTTTAGTTTTTTATTTTAATTATTTAATAGCTTACATTATGTTAATTAATTAAGTTATGTTTGTAATTTTTATAATAGCATGTAAGTAGATACTATACATAATTAATTTATTATCATTAATGGTGTGTGACATTAATGTGGTAGGTTTTTTTTTATTTTTATAATAGCATGTTAATTATATTTAGTACTTTACAATTTGTTTATTATATTTATTGTGTAATATTTATGATGCAATGATAATTAAAATTATAATTATTATTTTATAGCTTTTTTATTTACTTAGTTATAGAGATTATTATATTTGTTGTGTGAAATTAGTGTAGTAGTTTATTTTATTTATGATGCAATGATAATTAAAAATTATGATTATTATTTTATAGCTTTTTTTATTTACTTAGTTATAGATATTATTATATTTGTTGTATGAAATTAGTGTAGTAGTTTATTTTATATATGATGCAGTTATAATTAAAAATATGATTATTATTTAATAGTTTTTTTATTTACTTAGTTAGAGATATTATTATATTTGTTGTGTGAAATTAGTGTAGTAGTTTATTTGTTTATGATGCAATTATAATTAAAATTATGATTATTATAAATTAATGTAAAATAATATTTAATTTCTTATCTATTTGTCTGTTTATGTTATGAGAAATAATTTTTTTTAAATATAAACAAGTAAGAAGGTCGTTGGTTCTTCGAAAACTTGATCCACCAGAAACATTTAATGCGATTGCAAATGATGAACTACGTTCTACCGGGTTCAATGTAGTCACAAGGGTTGGCGAAGTCAGAGGACAGGGTGGGTTGTTGTCAGCCTTAGTGGAAAGGTGGAGACCGGAGACCCACACTTTCTATTTTCCTGTAGGCGAGTGCACAGTGACTCTGGAGGACATGCTATATATTTATGGTCTTCCTATTGATGGCAAACAAGTGACGAGAATGACAGATAGCAATGAATCATTATTGGACGATCATTGTATGGCATGTTTTGGGCGCAGACCCGGAAGGCATGATCGAACTAAATCCTATATAAAATTAGCATGGCGCGGGAAACCAAGGACAGGATACGGCTGCACACCCAAGAAGATGTGCGACGATATGTTCGGCTGCACACCCAACATGATCTCTTTTGAATCCAGCTTGCTCGAATAATTCAATCGCACCCATTTCCATACAGCTTGCATTTTGCATAAAAGGTCTGTAGCTCATATTCCCACACCGTGTAGTCAACTCCCCTATCAATAGTGTATTTCCTAACTGCAAAAACAACTGCCTTTTTGGAAACGTATTCCATTCCAATCATGAATTCACCATCTTCCGGAGCAACAACGGCTACAACAATTTTTGAAAGATAGTGTGCGTTAGTAACAATGTGTTAATTACTTTGCCATTTAGGAACTACATAAAATAGAATTCTGACAAATTGAGCATACCTATGTGTGCATACTCATGAAACTCAAGTGCATACATGCCTTCAAGGTCCAGTTAATGAATACAGGAAGGGACGCCGAGAGGATGCTGGCTTGCAAGTGGGTTTCTCGTATTTTGCACCGCCACATCTACTACCTTGTCGCCTTCCTCTTCTTCTCCCGAGACTTCGTAGTTTGCCTCAAAGTCTTTCTCACTCCCACTGCCCAATTCTTCTAACACTGTTTGTCTCTCCACGTCCGAATAAGAAACATCCTCAACGGCGTCCACAACCACTTGCTCAAACTCAACGTACAACTCAATGGACGACACGTGTGCTCGGTTTTGATGATAACACTGAAACATCTGTCGCATGCTTACTTCATTCACAACGGGCATTGTGTCAAACTGTATATATCCCCTAAATATATTCACCGATATCTGATACAAGACGCTTTGCACTCTCTTCAAAATGTGGGCTTCTATGCTTTGGTATAGACCGGATTTAAGCTCATCGAATGTTTTGGTGCTCGGTACGTGATAATAAAATGGAAACGGACACCTAAAACTCACACCATCACTCGAGTCTCGTATAACCTCTCCATTATAATACACTATCAAATTTGCATTTTCATCCATTGTACCAAAAAATCACTCTTGGAGTTACATAGATTTACACAACCCAACACAATGAAAAAAACACACACTGACCAACACACTACGGAGCACTTACATTTATAGGTGCACACAGTATGCAACACGCTGGAAGCGTGCTAGTATGCAGGCTACACACTTGATGCGTGTTGATTGTGGTGCAACACGTTGGATGCGTGTTGCTTCTTGCTCCATGCCCTCATGCAGATCTCCACTTGCACGATAAATCACCCAATACTCCCATTTTGTAGTGTAACTCACATTTTGTTTCCATTTTAAACCAAATCGGCCCACTTAAATAAGGACAAAAAAGCAAAGTACACAATGAATATGACTAAAGAAATAGAAAAAAAATAAAAAATACTATATATATATCAAAATTAATCATTAAAATTAGATAATATATACTTGAAAATAAATATATATTATTTAATTTATTTTTAATATGTATTTTGTATTTTAACATATATTAATTATTAATTTTAATATATTCCTAATATAATTTGTAAAAAAATATAACAAAATAACTATTTGACTAGCATATTTATTCAGTTAAAAACAAATACAGCATCAAGCAAAGACTTTACATGTGTTATGAATAAAAATAAAAAATATTCAATCATACCTCACCATATATTTTGTGTGCGAGAAGAATTAAAACATAACATTATATTATTATTATTATTATTATTATATCGTTTTGCGTGTTACAATTATAGGCACTCAAGTTTTCTGATGCAAAATCTGACGCAGCAATAATTGTTTCTTGCACACGCATCACCAAATAGTAATGTCCATCTCAAATCCATATGGTATGGATGATTCTTCATACCATAGCATAGAACTTCCCTTTCATAAAACTAGTGTATGGCGCGCTATGTGCTCAATTTATATTATATTTTACAATATTTCTATGTGAACAAGTGGTTTTGGCCAACTAAGTGCAACCAAATGATTTATTTCCATGTTAAATAAAAGACTATTTCAGTGTCAAATAGAACTTTATTTAGGTGCACTTTTTATAATATTTGTCATTGAAATAATATTCTATTTAGCATAGAAATAAATCACTTAGTTACACTTGTTTAACCAAAATTACTTATTCAAATAGCATTATCCTATATTTTAATAGAAAAAGTATTTATAACCACTAATTATTTGAACAACACTAATTAATAAAGTTTCTCTTTTATGCTTCTCTTTTCTTTTTCTCTAACTCTTTCTCTTTTTCCTCTAACCAATTTTAATAATGTATTCTTGATAAATTTATTATAACAAATTAATAAGTTTTAGGTATTTTCATACTTTTTATAAACACATTCATTAATTATATCATTATATATTCTTTATTTATAGGAAGCCATATGATTAAAATAACCAACTGTTAGTGATTATATCATTATTTTTTTATATATTATGTTACAAAATATATTCTAATGATTCTATGCTAATATGCTTAATGTTGCTTATTATATTTCATACATTATTATATAAAAATGTATATGGATCGACAGATTCGACATCTAACAATTTTGGTATGCCTTTCATAACAAAAGAACACAACTCAAAAGAGAAAATATTAACACACTAAACATCATTTTTCTTACAAAAGGTTAAGATCCATTTACATGATGTGGTACGCATCATTCGTTTAGTAGTGTCTGTCACAATGAAGTTACTTATAGTATACATTTTAAATTCTTCAAGCTTGCCTTCCGCTGCTTAATCAAAGATTTTGGAATCGATCCTACTTGTAAAATAGGTAAATATTAATCTATAACATCTAAAATTTTCAAGTGGATAAATTAAAACACAATAATACAATATCAAATTAAAATAACAACCTTAACATTTTAGATGACCATGTCAATACTATTGTTCTCTTGCTCGTTATTCTTATCAGGCTCTTTCCACAACTGAATCAAGTACACGTTGAAGTACCAACCAAACTTATTAGGATCAACATACTCAAAAAATCAGTAGCAAGAGCAATTTGAATTTTGTTTGCCAGAAAACATAAATATCGTCCTCAATTGCAAATGCAACATCAATATATAAGGGGCATAATAATGGATTTCTAACCATTATATAGCACATAGTTAATCTGAAATTATGATAGAAATCTTTTCATACTATTTTTTTATAATATCAATGTCATTAAATCAAATTATTATTTGATATAATTTATTTTTGGAAGGTCCTTATTTAATTTTTAATTCTAAAAATTATAATCTAAATATTAAAATTTTTAAATTGATCGTAGATATTTGATATTTAATTCAATGTCAAATTATGATTAATTTTAAATTATGATAGGAATCTTTCATACTATTTATTCTAGAGTATCAATGCCATTAAATCAAATTATTGCTTAATAAAATTTATTTTTGGAAGGTCTTTATTTAATTTGTAATTTCAAATGTTATAATCTAAATATACACGTTTTTTAAATTGACCTTAGATATTTAATTTTTAATCCAATTTCACATTAAGATCAATCTTAAATTATGAAAGGAGTTTTTTCATACTATTTTTTTTGGAAAAAGTACCAACACTATCCATAAAAGTTTTGAACGCTGACAAAACTACCCATAAAAAAGAAAACGAATTTTTTACCCATGAAAAATTAGATCCGTTTGACAAAAGTAACCAAACGTCATTAACCAGTTAACATTGTTAACTTGACATCTTAGATGTAACGTCAAGTGCTCATTTGCAATTAATTTTTTTTCATGGGTCATCCCACAACCCAATACTACCCTTCTTATTACATCAACACCACTAAGATCCATAAAAAGAAAAAGATCATAAGCAAGGAACCTCAGTCGGCGGTGGCAGAGACGGAGACCATCTTGGTTTGCGGAAGACCCACCAGATTAGGTCGTGCTCTGCTGCGGATTCGTCTGGGGAGCAAACAGAGATCCATATGACAACCGCAGTGGTTCAGCAGAGGAGCGGCGAGCTATGAATCGACGATGACCAGAAATGAAGTAGTGCAGGTTGGTCTTTGACCAGGGAGCAGTACAGAGATCCATTCGATTTGCAGCAATTCAACAAAAACTTTTGCCAGGTTAAAACCATGCCCTAACAGAGAAGTTGCTTCGCCACTGGGTGAAACCTGCGCAGCCATTGCCTCCTCGTTCTCACCCTTCTCTCTCTCTCAGTCTTAGTTCTCGTAGCCTTGTCACCGTCCTCGCGATATCTCCTCCGCCGCGATGTTATCTACGCATATCCGGGTTGCCGTGCCATTCACCTTCATCGTCAACCTGAAGATCTGATGGTGTTTGTTGTGTTTGATAAGAGCCCTCTTATCAGTGCTGTATTTCCCCCTTTTTTTTGTAAATTGTTTGATTATTGAAGTTGTCAAGTGTAGTGATTTTGATATTTGTTGAAAGTTTTCAATCAGCGTTGATTTTTTTTCCGATTGTGCTACTGTCAATGATTCTTGGTTATCCATTTTTGAAGACTATGTTGCATTGTTCTATTTTGAAAAACCAAAAATTGTTTGTAATTTGGGAAAAAAATTTAGTAACTTTTTCTTGTTAAAATTTGAGTTGTGTTGTGAATTTATCATGTGAAATTGATGTTATCATTGAAGCACATGGGTTACTCTAGGAAATTTTAGGATTTTTAATTTGGGGAGAAATTGTAAATAAATAAGAACAGAAGATCCACATAAACACTTAACGTTACAGCTATGATGTCAAATTTTAGGGTTTGTAATTTGTTCGAAACTTTTATGGGTGGTTTTGGTATTTTTTCCATTTTTTTATAGTATCAATGCCATTAAATCAAATTATTGATTGATATAATTTATTTTTAGAAGATTTTTATTTGATTTTTAATTTCAAATGTAATATTTTAAATATAAAATTTTTTTAAATTTATCTTAGAAATTTGATTTTTAAATCAATTTTAAATTTAACTTGAAAGGTCTTTAATGCCTTATTAAATCAAAGAAATCATTTAAAAAAATTGATTTGGATTGATCTTATAATTTCAAGGTACACTTGCATTAAAGTAAGAGTATCTAGTTGGCAAAAAATTAGAACAACACTTGACATGAAAATTATTTGGATACTTGTGATAGAATTATCTTATAATTACATTTTTTTAATTATCCTATGACTACATTTTTATAAATAAAAGTAAAAAAAATGCACTTTATCATTTGATTCGCATTTTTAAATAGGTAGAAGTAGTTTAGCATGTAAATTAATATATAGGAAGTTTTTTCCGCAAAAATACTAATAAAGAAAGCGCATCATTCACAAATAAATATATAGAACGCTAAACCAAAAATATTGTATACTATATGCAATTAAATAATCAGTTAAAGAGTTTTATGTGTATACTGTGTACTTATAACTTATTACTCAAACACATGTATGTACAAATGTAAGTAAAATAACCTTTTACGAAACTCTCAGGTTAATTCGTAATTTTGATTAATATGTAATTTTGAAACCTAAAAATAATTTTGTACCGAAATCTTTTCTGTCACATAAAAAGTTTCAAAATTGTTAAAATTTGTTTCAAAAAAAATATATCAACACGGGTTTACGATGAAATAAATCAATTTATACCATTTCATTGGGTTGTCTTAAAATACTGGCACACACTATGAGTGGTTCAACCCGTCCATCCTCAAAGTGCGGGAGAATTTCATCCATTGCCTTTCTAAAATGCATCCGATTTATTTCGTTGTTACTATAAAAAAAAAGCTAAATATTTATTTAGCAGTGAAGCTAATTTTTTTTGTGACTAAAGAAAATAATGACAACTAACTCTTCACAGAAGAAGAGCTCGAACAATCCCACAGGAAAGAGCGCATATTATGCAAATGCTCTAGAAGCTCAACATATTCCTCTCTCATCTCTATTGCACGCTTGGCTAGGAAATCAGCAGCGGCGTTTGCAGTTCTCTAAATGAGAATCACTTCAGCATTCCAATTCTAATGAATAACCTCATGGATTTTCACAATTAAATCTGCATCAGCAGCATGATCCGGATTGAAATGTAACTGAGTTGCTAGAAAAGCATCCAAGTTATCCGCTTCACAACAAACATCTTGGTAACCACACTTCCAAGCCAAACTCAAACCCCGCCAAATAGCAAATAACTCCCCCTTAAAACTGAACAAAGCAGCAGGTGTCCAAGGCAAACTCTAAAACACAACCAAAGCCAGTTACGTGGTGACCACTATAAACACTAGCATCACAATTAACTTTGACAATGGAGTCATGAGGAGGAGTCCAATCCACAAGAAGAGACATAGGAACAGAAGCAGGTAGCATGCGGCAATATAAATTCAGCTCCTTAGCAAAGGATAAAGACAATTAATTAGGGCAAACAAAAAATGTTGTTTATAAAGAGGTTTTTAGAAATGTCTCATAGCGAGCAGGTCATTCTAAAATCTTGAGTTCATTTGGTTTCTGTTTCTTGAGTACATAACTTTATTTATGTTTTGAACATCTATCTAAGTTAGAGTTTTAAAAAAAACTAAATCTGTTGCGTTTTGTCCTTTGGTATCCTATAAATATCGGCCAACATTTTGACTTCATTTTGTTTCTTAATAATTAAATTTGTCTAAGTTTAGAGACTCTAGCTAAGTTAATTTTCTGCTTTTTATGCTCCATTGAATAGTACAAAAGATAATTCATGAATACTAATTTCATTGTGACTAAGATATCTTATATGCTCACATTTAAAATTAGCTAGATTGAACCTTTTTGCAATAAAAGTTGATTTATGATGCTTGAATAAAGCTGCTTTGACCTTATGAATTCAATTTAGAGGTAGCAAATGTAAGTTGTTCGCCGAAAAGGCAAACATATACATAACTGCATATGTAAGTTTCGAGCCTCTAGCTAACTTAATTTTCTATTTCTTATTCTTCACTGAACAGCACAAAAGATAATTCACAATTAGTAATTTCATTGTGATTAAGATATCTCATATACTCCCATCCAAAATTAGCTAGATTGAACCTTTTGCAATAAAAGCTTTTTATGATGCTTGAATAAGAATGCTTTGACCAGATAAATTCAATTTAGAGGTAGCAAATGTCAGTGGTTCAGTGAAAAGGCAAACATATACAGAACTAAGCTTATTGGGGTTTGTATAAGTCAGTTCTCCTATATAGGATTCTCAAATGCATAACAGTAAATGAGATTACCTTACACATATATCTTTAAGAGTCCAAAGAAATGCAATTAGCATATCCTCCCCAAATCAGAATATTTTGAAATCTTCTCATATACTGCAAAATGATAATGTAATCCCCAATTTTTCAAGCAAATTGTTTCATGCAATAAGATCAACATATAGAGAAGTAAACCCACCTCTAGCTAAGTTAAGAGATAGAATTTGAACATTTTTAAGTCTTAGTTCAAATATATTAATCTTTATCCCCATTTTTAGATGGAATACATTTAGAGATGCAACACATTGTATCAATATTAGCTAAACTTTGGACTAATACCTTATTTTTATACTATTAAGATTTAGGTTTAGGACCTTTGTTGGCAAAAAAATAATCAATTTTGTTGGTCATATAGCTTTGCTCTGTGTGAGGAGCATATCTTGGGAAAATTTTCTGAAATAAAATAAAAAAATGTTTATTTCCCAAAAGAAATGAAAATGACTTTAATTACGTGAATACAACTTTTTTTTTTGGTTTTGCAAGCATGTTCGCCGTAAGTTAAGGCTTATTTGGTGATAAAGGCAAGTTAGCAGCAACTTAGGGTGAACTAGGGTAATTTTCCACCGAGTTGCATGAAGTTCGCCCTAAGCTGCGGCGAACTTCGTGGTAACTGCACCTATAAATAAGACCCCAACCCCGCACCCAAAATCACCCCAAACCACCAAACCCTTTCCTCCCTTACCAACATCTCACCCCCTATCCCTTTTTCTTTCTTCAACTCACATATATTTTGTTTTTATTTTTATGTTATATATGGGTTCTAGAATATTAGTTTCCATTCATTACGATGGGGGGATAATAAAAGACCCTGAGGAAATGATGTCTTCAGTTGTGATCAGCCATCCTTTGTTTGTTGGCCACACAAAGAAATGGGTTTGGAACAACTGAAGGCTTTTATCTTGCGCTCTATTGGAGAGCACAGAAGACGAGTGCAGAAAGTATACTACAGATTTCCACACGAAGTGGATGGAATCTTTCATTTTAAAAGGTACGGGTAAATTTTGTTAAATTTTGCGGTTATTTATGAACAAATATAGTAATAGTATAATCCTTTGATTGAACAGATTTCGTTTACGCTACGACGACAATGTTGCACGTATCCGAGACTGGCACATACATTTAGGAACAATTCCTTTATTAGAGCTATATGCTATTTTGATCGATGAGGGAAATACCTCGGAGGCTGACTCACAATCCGGTGGGGGAGTTAGCAGAAATATGCGGAGGCTGATAGTAGATCTTAACAGGCTGCCAGAGGGTAGCAGTGAAGGTTCCATTCTAGATTCAAATATACCAATGGCAGAGATTTTGGATAGTCACGATGAATCTGTTGTCGGAGATCCTGCCACACATGATTATCAACTCAATCATGATTCTGATAATGACCAAGAAGATAATGAGCCGGTAGTTGTTCCGCATGGTGAGGAAGATGACGAAGAAGAAGAAGTAGAGGAGCAAGGAGTAAACTATTTCCAATGGACACAGCCCGCATATGCACAGCCTGAGATGACCCGACAATATGATCATCCAGCACACTTCAGGTCGCTGAACCTTGATGCGATGAACCTTGGGTCTTATGGCTTTCAGGGAGGCCCCGATGATGATCCAGTCGATGAGTTTGTGGTAGGCCAACAATTTGATGACAAGGAAGCAGTGTTGATGGCTGTGAAGACGTATAGCATCAGAAGAGCTGTTGAGTATAAGATCCTAGAGAGCGACAGGCTGAAGTATGTTGTGCAGTGCACCAATTTTGGACAAGTTTGCCAGTGGGCCCTTCACATAACATATCGCAGAAGACAGGAGAAATGGTAGGTAAGGAGATACAACGGCCCTCATTCTTGTATGCACTCATCTGCGAGGCAAGACCACCGCAGGTTGGACTCGAAGGTTATAGCAGATGCAATATTTCCGATGGTCCAAGCGGATCCGAGCGTAAGCATTAGAGTGTTGCAGGGTTCAGTGGAGACACACTTTGGGTATAAAGCGTCGTACAGGAAAGTGTGGCTGGGAAAACAGAGAGTCATTGCTAAGATCTATGGTGACTGGGAGGAGTCGTACAACGCACTGCCAAGGTGGCTTTTTGCCATGCAAATGTACTTACCTGGTATGTAATTTACTTTTATGTTGAGATGAAGTTTTTACTTTAATCTTGTTTGCGTATATAGTTTTTACTGTATAAGTGATTGTTGGTCATCTTTTACCTA
>JASCZI010211744.1:0-15699 GCA_036250425.1 Stylosanthes scabra | reverse complement strand
CGGAATTTACATGAAAACAGAAACGAAATTTATATGAAAACAGAAACGGATTTGGTGATGAACCCACGCTTGGGCGTGGTCTTGTTTACGCCTAGGCGTGACTTTGGGTCACGAAAATAGAAACGAAATTTATATGAAAACAGAAACGAAATTTATATGAAAACAGAAACAGATTTGGTGATGAACCCACGCTTGGGCGTGGCCTTGTTTACGCTTAGGCGTGACTTTGGGTCACGAAAACAGAAACGAAATTTACATGAAAAACAGAAACGGATTTGGTGGTGAACCCACGCCAAGACCACGCCCAGACGTGACTTTATTGGGTCACGAAAACAGAAACAGAATTTATATGAAAACAGAAATGAAATTTATATGAAAACAGAAACGAATTTGCTTTTCTCTTCTTCTTCTTCCTCCTCCTTCTCCAATTTTTCTTCTTTCTTCTTCTTCTTCTTCTTCTTCTTCTTCTCTGCATTCCTCCTCATCCTCCTACTCCTCCTCCTCCTCCTCTTCCTCTGTGTTTTATTTCCTATTCTTCTCCAATTTCAATATTGTTATCATCATCATTATCTTCTTCTTCTTCTTCATTATCATCATGATCGTCGTTCTTCTCCTCATCATTGTCACCATTGCCACAGTTATCGCCGTCGTCGCTGCTATCGCCATCGTCGTTGCTGTCGTTGCTACCTTTGTCATTGCTGTCGCTGCTGCCTTTGTCGTTGCCTTCGTCATTGTCGTCTTCTTCCCGTGTAGAAGAAAAGAAAAAAAAAGTGCTAATAAAAAAGGGGAGAAAGGCGCGTGGATGAGAAAAGCTTGGTTGGACTTGGTTGGTTAAAATGCTTGGTTGTGTAACATTATTGTTTTTTTAAATATTTTTAAACTTAGTATCGACTTAAGGCGGTATTGAAATGTACCTAGTACTGCCTTAGGCCAGTACTGATAATAGATTGAAAATTGATAAATAATTCTATATGAATGAATTTTGGTAAATGTTGTTTTTATTTTATTTATTTAAATTTTTTTTAAGGTTAGAATAGACATCAAATTGACACCGTTATGACAAACCATAGATTTTTTTTTTTTTTGAGCTAAGGTTGGCCCAAAAGGGACAACCCAGTCCAACCTAAGCTACCCAACATCATCACCCACCCAAACCCCATCCAGCAGAATCATACATGCCAATCAAAACCTCCTATCTCTATCTATTACCGCTAGGAACGAGAGATACACACAAAACTCCCTAAACAAAAAAAACCAATCTAATCCCCAATTTCTACCAAACCCCTAAACACAAGCCATCCCTAGTCCCTAATATCCTCAGGGTCAGCAACAGTCTTTCTTCTCGATTCTGCTTGGATGATGCTACTGATAGATGATGGTTGGTTGAAGCTCCATGTTGAACTCAGGACGCCAGCAGCAGACAGCTTCGCTATTTCATGAGCTAGCGAGTTGCAAGATCTTGGGACCGAAATGAAACCACACTCCGATAAGCTTCTGCTAATCTCCCATAGGTCTTCAAGAATAGTATCAATCTCTGGTATGCTTGTCTTTGATTTAATGGCTTGGATTAGATTTAAACTATCATATTCAAACAAGATTTTGTCTATTTGAAGGTTTCTGGAGATTATCATTGCATCTCTTAGTGCCATTGCTTCCGCTGCCAGAGGAGTAGAACAGAGCATGTTCGAAGTTGTAGCTGTTAAAAGCTTTCCCTCATGGTCCCTGAAGACAGCTGTTGTTGAACTCCTGCTAGAAGACAAGGAAAACGATGCATCCGTGTTGCACTTGGTCCACCCTCTCAGTGGTGGACGCCAGGTAGCATTTCCTTGAACTCTTCTTGCTGGTTCTTTCTGTTTTGGTGACTCTGTTAAACCTGCACTAAAATCATGTTCCAAAGATTTGGCTTTGATAATAGATAAAATAGGATTTGGCTTCTGATTTTGAAAAACAACTCTATTTCTTTCTTTCCAAATTTCCCATATTAGGCAACATATTTTCCTGCAAAACACTTTATAATCATTGCCACTATTATCCTTAAAAATACTTAACATATCTAAAAACCATGAACTAAAAGATTTAATTTTGTAAGGATTTGGGCAATATTGAATTTGGGCTCCAAACCAAACTGCCCTTGTCCATGGACATAACAAAAAGCAATGCTCTACTGTTTCTGCTGCCTGTAAACAAATAGGACAATTAGGAGATTTAGTTAATTTTTTCAAAAAAAGATTTTAAAAAACAGGGATGATGTTTTTTGCAGCCTTCCATAAGAACATTTTTATCTTTGCTGGAATTTCAAGGTTCCAAATTTCTTTCCAAATTCAATTTTCTTGATTGCTTGTTGAAGGATTCCCAGTAAGCTTTCCCTTCATATCATCCACCAAAATTTGATACCCTGATTTTACAATATAGTCTCCTGTTTTGGAATGATCCCAAATGAATTTATCTTCCTTTCTGATAAGACTTATAGGTGTTTTTAAAATATGCTTGACAATGTCCTCATCAAAATACTCCAAAATTTTTCTAAAATTCCAAATTGCATCATCTGTTATGATGTCCCCAACATACTTAATACCTTCTTTTTTTAAACTTACATTGCCTTTAAACCCCAAAATCCACTTATCTTTCAAAATGTTGATATTTAAGCCTCTTCCAATAGACCACCTCCCAAAATTTCTTAGCAGATTTCTACCTTCCAACAAACTACTGCACACCCAAGATTGATTTTTACCTTTTTTTGCTTCCCAAAAAGAAGTATTGCAAAAGTATTTAGTTTTAAAATCTTAACCCACAGGGCATCCGGATTTTTTAATAACTCTCCATGCTTGTTTTGCAAGGAAAGCCAGATTTTTGAAAATGAAAATCTTTAAAACCCAAACCTCCCATGTTTTTCTTTGTAGAAAGCTTATCCCACTTTATCCAATGAATCCCTCTTTCTTTACCATTGCTAGCCCACCAAAATTTAGCAACTTTACTACTTAATTTTTTGCAAAAACCCTTGAGAAACTCCAAAACATTCATGGCATATGAAGGGATAGCTTGAATCACAGCTTTTATTAAAGTTTCTTTACCTGCTTGATTCAAAAACCTTTGTTTCCAGCCACTTAATTTTTCTTCAACCCTCTCCTCAATCCATTTTAAAGCAAGGTTATTAGATGCCCCCCTGACACGCCCGCTCGGGTGGGGATGCTTTTGTCATTGTAGTTGAAAGCACCTCTTCCCTTACGGGCTACGTCGAGACGTTTTAAAAAGATGTCACAGGGGTGCAACAAATTACCGAGTATGGGACTCGGGTCGTTCTGCTAAGGAAGCGAAAGGGAAAATTTATTTTTGATTGGGGTTTGGTTGCAGTTGAGTTTGTTTGAAAACAGTTCGCAGTTGAAAGTAGTTGAAAGCGGTTGAATAACAATAATAATAAAAGAGTATCCCAGCCGTGGGTTGAAATACTGTGCATCCCTATCATTGATGCTGTGTCCCGGATCGATTATACACCCCCTAGGAGGAACCTCTGCACATCCTTGATTAACTAGCTGTGAGGCAAAGGACCCACAATACCGGGTTCGAGACGAGCTCACAAGGGTGCGGGTATGGCGTTGGAGTCAGTCATCCAACCCCTTTTTATAATTGTTGAACGACTCTATAGAGAACCTGCTGTCACCAGGTCAATCCTGCTGTCACCAGGACCTAATGCGCTTATCTAAGCTGGCATTGGAGTCTATGATCTAACAACCAGGGCTGAACGAACTATTTAGGGATCCCGCTGTCACCGAGTCAATCCTGCTGTCACCAGGTCCTAATGCACTTTTACCCGTTCTCACCGTGGTGAACCTCGTACCGTAGATCTCTGCCCCCAAAACATTTCTTCTTGTTTCCACAAATCTTTGATGTTGTTCTTGATTTCAATGATTTTGTTTTGATTTTCCAAACACAAATCCCCATTTTGTAACTCCTCTAACTCTTTTTTCTTATTTTCAATCTCAATATTTGCTTTTTTGAAGGTCTTCTTGCTCCATTTTTGCAAAGCTCATTTTTGCAAAGCTCCTTTACAATTGTTTAACTTCAGATTTACGCTTCCCCATTTAGAATTAGCACTTATATTGTTATTTTTCCAGCTTTGCTTAATTACTTCATGACATTCCACATGCTCTTCCCAATACGCTTCATACTTGAAAGTTCTGTCTCGTTTGCCCTTTATTTCTAATTCAAGAAGTAAAGGGCAACGATCAGAACTAATGGCAGGAAGAGTTTTCAGAATAGCTTGTGGAAATATTAACTTCCATTCAAAATTCACTAAGGCCCTATCAATTTTATCTTTTGTAATAAAACCATTCCTAGGATTATTATACCAAGTAAACTTAGAGCCTTTCAAATCCAAATCTATCAGTATTTTCATCCAAAAATTTTTTAAAGCTTCTTATCTAATTTGCTGGTTTGGGATGGAGACCCTCTTTCTCTTCTTGAACCAAAATGTCATTGCAATCTCCAATAATCAATCTTGGAGTGCTGATATCTCCCATGCCTTTTGTCATATACTCCCACTACTTTCTTCTTTTGTTTGGTTCTGGGTCACCATAAACAAAAATAAAGTCAAAATTATAACTGTTAGTGTTGTCACTTATATTAGCTTTTATGTAGTTTGAACACCAGGCGTACACATTAACATTTATATTACTGTTCCAAAATAAGCAAAGACCACCGGACATTCCCCGGGTTCTATGCAAAAGATATCTTTCATGCCTATAGATTTACCTAACTTTTTGCACTTATCACTACTTGCTCTAGTTTCTATAAGAAACAAAATGGACGGTTTTTGACTTTTCAGAATGTTTTTCAGTTCTCGAATTGTCGAAGGAGCCGCCAACCCTCGACAATTCCAACTTAACAGACTCATGGCTTAGGGTGGGGCATGATTAGGCCCGCCTCCTCAGCCTTAACAGAATATGTTCCCTCTTTCCTTTTCTTCAGACTTTCATTTTCTATTCCTTCTAAATTTCTGTTATTCTCTTTGTTTTCAGCTTCATTCTTCTGATCTTGTTGTCTTTTTCTCTTTAGGAATAATGCATTTTCCATATAAATTGCAAGCTCCATTCCCTATTGTGCAGTTCCTTCTTGTTGCATCTGCTTCTGTCCATCAGTTTTGTCTTCATCCGAGTCTTCAGGCATCTCCACATAGTAAGTGTTCCCCGGCATGAGTTTTCATTTACTTCAATTTCTTTACCTGTTCTCTTCTTCCTTATTCTTTCCCATTTGGCTCTGATTCTGTTCAACGCCTGCTCAAGATCTTCACTTTGATTATCTTCTTCTTTGTCATGGTGTCCTTCTTCTTCTAGTTGAATGTCTCCATCATCCTCTTCTCTCTTGAAGCTTGTTCATGTGTGTCTCTGTCAATGTCTTGGTCCTAGTTGTCCTCCTCAACCCCCATTTCTTCTTCCCTTAAGTTGCCACTCTCCCTCTTCTTTGCTTCCTTCTCATAGATTGTCTTTTCTGAACTTTCCTCGCTATATTCGTTTTCTGGATCATCTTTCAGTGCTTGATTATCTGGATACTCCTCAAACTCGAATCCATCTATAGCTCTTGCCCTGTTTACTCCTAGCTCTGGTTCGTATCTAGGTGATGAATTATCTTTCAATGATAATGCTTTTGGATAGGAGCATTCCTTTCTTGCATGTCCCAATCTTCCACAGTTATAGCAGTAACAGTCCCTAATTCTCTCAATTTTAAAGTCCACCTATACCTGTTGCCCTCTTGATACCTTCATCCAGCAACTTGTTGGCATTGGAAGAGAGGCATCCATCTTAACCTTGGCTCTCAGAAAGGTTCTCATTAGCGTCTTCTTTCTCCAAGGGTTTTCAATTTCAACTACATCTCCCAGCTCCTTCCCCAGCTTTTCTACATTCTTCCGACTCATGCAATTTTCTGGGAATTCTATGCATTTGCACCCACAATTCTATTTTATTGTGGTCTACCTCTGAAGCTGATTTGTTGCCTAGCCATGGCTGCATGTTAAGAAGATATCCTCTGATGTTCCAAGGACCGCCCTTGCAAATTTGAGACCCTTTTCTACTATCTTCAAAGCTTATGAGAACTTTATTCAACCCCACATCAGAGATGATTACTCCTTTTGGGTGTCCCCAAATTCCCATTTAGGCTGATTTAATGGTTCTGAAGGACAATTCTCTATTGGTTATAACTTTTGCTACAAAATTTAGGTTGTCTTCAATAAAACCGTCTTGTTCTCCTTACTATGCATTAATAACTGCTCCTTCTATTGGGTGTGCATGTATGTTATCCATTGCATGCAGGTATTAACTGAGTTTAAATTGCTTATTCAACATGTTTTTTATTGCAGCTCGACAATTCTGTCTATTACCACTGATCGGATTACACTATGGTCCTTGATTTATGGATTATGACAATTATCTCTTCTTGCATGTGCCGAAAAAGAAGATTGTAGAGGTCTGATAACTTGTTTAGGATAACTACATACTAGTATGACTTGTTGAGGGTAAGTAGTTCTGATATGGAGAAATGGAGAGTTTATGTGAGTAGTCGAACCTAGGTATATGAATTACATGAATTCTTTCGGGTTGATAGAAATTTGTTGTGGAGGTAGAAGAAAGTTTTAGAAAGAGTTTGTAATGTGAAGTGAAGGAAGAACCTTACGTTCTTACAGACTCTCCGAAGTTGAGAGAGAAGTTCTCCAAAGGTGAGAGAAGTTTATGACAAACCATAGATTGAAAACCCAAGTAACATATAATTGACAACTTTAGTGGGGCACTACCAATTGTTATGCAAAAAAATGTCCTTGTCAAATATTACTCTTGGCCTCTAAGTTTGAAACTACAAATATCCAAAAAGAATATTGTTAGTATATTTTTGACACATGCTTATACCAATAAAATAAAAACTAAAAGTGCTTAACCAAAAAAAAAAACTAAAAGTGCACACATTTTTTTTTAAGGCTATATAACTGCACACTTAGCTGTTTAAATATTTTGTTATACAACCAAATTATCACCAATAGTGATTAACATCAATACTGAATAACCAAGTCATGATAAATATGAAATAAGTTTATTTTGTTATACTATATTACTCTTTCTTAATGAGAAAATCTTGGAGTCAATATTAGGGAGACAATAGGTAGTCAATATCATTTTTCTTTTTTTTCTCTCTCCCCTTTTACCACTCATTATTTTCCTAATATACTCATTGGCTCCCTATGGGTTCCCTAACGTTAGTTCCCTAGCATTACTCATTCTTAAATAAGACGTTCGATTTTAATTAATCAATTAATGACATGGAAAGCAAATTTATTTCTGAAATATATAATTAAGCAAACTTTGGTATAATGAATGATGAAGCAATCTATAACGGTCACTGAATATAATATTAATAAATAAACACATAGCTAGAACTTGTTCCTTTCCCAACGTTCCCCTTCTTTCTTCTACTAACCCCATAACGGTCACATTTGCAACCTCCTTCACTACTCATTTCTCACACTACTCACTACTCGCGCTTCACACACTCGCACTCGCTCTCAATTCTTTCAATGGAACCTGCGAAGATAGATTGGAAGAGAGTAGCGCAAGAATGGAATTTCGTTGAAGACGCCTTGTACGAGCACATCAACGCCCCCAAATGGGTTGACTTCTTGTCCGTTGACCGTTACTCCCTCGATAATGTTCATGACGAAGCTTGGTTTTGCAGACCCGGTAATTCCCAAATCCCAATCTAGGGTTCACCAAAAATTTTGTAATTCTTTTTTGCTGGTTAATTATCTTGCTAATTTGGTGGTCGTTGTTGAAGATTGCAAGCATCCGAAGACAGCAGAGGATTTTCTCAAATTAAAGATTCCTTCCAAGGTTTTTCCATTCTCATCTTTATCCTCTCTTTATATGTATATATATTACTGTTGTACTTTGGATGCAGGGAAAGTGTGAGAAATTGAAGAATCTAACACTTTCTATTCAGGGTCTTTCCCAGATAGATTCAGATTCAAGATTCATTTTTTTTCTTCTTAATTTACATTATTCAAGGTTTAGTTAGCATGATCCACGAGACTATTCTTTCCTTTTATTGTTTGGATACTGGAAAAATGTGAGAAATTGAAGAAACTAGATGGTTTCTATTCTTGGTCTCTCTCAAATAAATAAAATCTTTTTGAGTAGCTAATTTTCTTATATTATTCATGTTTTTCTTAATGCTGATTCACTAGGTCCATTTGTTCTTCAATTTTTTGGATGCTGAGGAAGTGTGAGATTTTTCATTTTTGAAAAACTCGGGTTTCTGTTCTCAGGGTGTCTCTGCACCAAATAAAGATTTAAGCTTGAGTAGCTAATTTCCTTAACTGATTCATGTTTTTCTTATTGCTATGATACTTCATGCATTGGTTCATTTTGTTCGATATTCTAAGTTTCCAATTATTATTATTTGTTGACTGCTTTCTTGAAATCTTCTTGACTATATAATATGTTTTTCTCTTGAAGGCTTATGTTTCAGAAAGTCTTCCACTTGGCGACCAAAATAGAAGGTATTTACTACTACTTTACTACTTGTAAAAATGAACAGTACTATTATTTTCTTGTCCCATGTAATCTGAGGTTCTGGTAAAACACTGAATTTTCTCTAATTGGCATATATATGATGAATTTTGGTACAGAGATGCAAAAATTAAGAGAAGGTCGCCCACCCTCCCATCATCTTCTCCCTCAGATGGCAAATCAAGATTCAATGAAGATAGTGAAAACCAAAACCCAAATTTGTTTACACCTCCAATGAATCCATTCAAGTACATGAAGGCTGCAGTCAAGTCAAGTGAAGAGAAGAAGAAACCAGCTGATGACACATTCCTGAACAACAAGGCGCCATCGTTGAGATCAACTCTCTCTGCAAGGAATTTGTTCGCAGGGCGACCTATTCTAAACCAAATCACGGAATTCTGCAATGAGATCAAGAAATTGGCAACGAGAGCTAGGGAGAGAGAAAATGCTGAGAATTTGAACCCTTTGAAGAGTGAAGAAGAGGCTGTGGAGAAGTCCCCATCTCCCGTGCAACCTTTGGCAGAGTTAGATAGAAGAGAGAAAGAAAGGAAGCCACTGATTGAAGTGGGAAAGGCTGAAAAATCGGATGGTGCAAGTGTTAACGGGAAGCTACATAGAAAGAAGTAAGCATTTTCTCCCTCAGAACCTGTATGGCTTCACAGTTTATAGAGAGTTTTGCATTAGTTCTTATTGAAATTTTAGCGATCAATATTTCTATTTATGCTAATAACACACTTGTAGTTTCTAATTTGACTGTACAACAAGTAATAGCATATTATTCAATTCCACTGAATTAATTTGCTTTCAAGTAAATAAGAACATCAATCATATCAGAGAATTGAACAGTTGTAAATGATGTTACTCCGTATGAGGTCCTTAAGAACACTAGCATGATTACAACAGTTGTAAATGATGCATAATGATATCATGCTTTTCAAGTGTTATGAATGCTGTATAAAATTATAGAAAACTATTTTATTCTTTTACGTTTCATAAGATTACAGTCATTGTTTACATGATCTGCATACTTAGAGCTTTGATAATGGATTCTGAATGAGGTCATGTTGTTGAAGAGCTTAAATTTTTCTCTGTGTTCACTTCATCACTTTACAGTCATGTTAACTTAATTAGCATTGTCATATACTTGGTTTAACTTGAATATTATATCAGCTACAAAAAGTTCTATACAATAGGAGTTAACCACCAAATTGTGTATCACTGTATTATGCAGAAGACCTGATGAGGCAGAAAATGTGCCAATATCTCTTAATATTGAGAGTATAAAACACAAAAGGGAGGAGCTCTTACAACAAGAAGTTCGCACGAATCCTCCCTCTCCTCAGTGCTTCTCTATCACACGAAGCGGACCCAACAGAGCTACACCCTCAAAGGCTCCCAAGTCCAAGCTAATGGTATGTAACTACAATCCCTTGTAGCACTCTCCAGATTGATTATATAACAGACAAGACAATATTAACTATTTTATGAGTGAAATTTTAAATAGGTTATGAAAATGAATGTTAAACTACTGTTAAATTTTTTTTGAATAGTTTATATAAGTTCATTGATAGATTTTTCATGACCTGACTCAAATTATTTTAATGTCATTATAATTGCTCCAAATAAATGCACAAGAATCACTGTCGTTCTTGAATGTGTCCTTTTCTCTTTTGTGGTAGACCAATTTATCTGAATCTCTAGACTCTGCTTACAAAAGTGGCACTCTTTCCTTTATTTTGATTTGTGCAGCATTCCTCGTTCTTTTGCTCAGTGTAGGATTTTGAAGCTTTTCAATCTGATGCTTTTTTCTGTGTGTACAAGCACAAAACAATTACATAAACTGACAGCACAATAGTAAACCAAGTTATCGGTGCTAATGATGATGATAACTATCCTGAAAGAAATTTGAATAGGTTGTGTGAGTTCATAGATAGATTTTCATGAACTGACCCAGAAAGTATCTTCTTATAAAGGCATTGCTTCATATGGAGAGAACAAGAATGCCTGTGTGTGTGTGAATTATCAATAACATCCAAAAAGGAACATGAAAACGGGAAGAGAGTGAACAGTGACTTTGGTCAATTCTGCTGAGTCTAGACAACGCTTAAAAAGTGCCATTCCTCCTCTAGTTACAAAGTAGTTCATTGTTGTATATACTTGATCTCTCAAATGATGGGATGAAATTTTCAGTGCATTTAATAACTTTAATTTCTTCTGTTCCATTATCTTTCAAATTGGCTGCTTCATATTTTGTCCATGAACCCAGTTGAAGTGCTGAATTGATTTGTCTTACATATATATTAAAGCCTTTGGTTTTGATTGATATGTAGCAGGAAAGAGGAATCCTACAAGAAGTTGAACAAAACGAGGAAATTGCAAAAGAGTTCCCAGCAATGAACAGCAGTAGTAATGGTACAATAGTTGATGGAAAGGGAGAAACAAGGCCATTGGACATGTTGTGGTTCTTGAAGCCTTGCACATTGTCAAGCTGAATATATTTTTTTATTAAACTTTGGAGAAATTAATTATTATTATTATATATATAATGTCCCACCTAGTTGACAAGGCTTTGTTTTTGTTGTATTATATATATAATGTGTAACATTCCATTCATTCTTTCGTTTATAGTAAACAGCAAACATTGTTTTATTATATATAGGTATAGTAGTCATTCTTTCGTTTATATCATTCTTTGTACTATGAATATATAAGAATATGAAATAAACGATTCATTACACAAGAAAAAAAAATCGATTCAATAATATTGAGGATTTGAGAGAAATTAATGAATTCTATTATAATTTTAAATGATAATTAACATCCTTCTCGGAGTAGCACGATCGAGTGGCGATTGCCAAATATGAACATAGAAAAAAGTGGAGATTGCCAAATCTTGATAATTACCACTAGAGCAATGCTAGGTGTACACTAAAATCAGCCACCAAATCAGCCATCAGTGTATAATACGTATTGAAATACTAAATACATATTAAAAATGAATTAAACTACACATGTATTTAGTGTATTTAGTATTTCAATTTGTATTATATATTAGTGACTGATTTAGTGACTGATTTTGATGTGCAAATAAAATTATTCTTACCAATATCCATTAAGTAGGAGTCTACCCAAGAAAAAAAGGGGATAGCTCCTCAACAGAGAAGGATGTCTTGGAGAATTCTCAACAAAAGAAAAAGAAAGGCCAGATGTGTCCACTGTCCAGCATTTACTCATGTACTAATTACAGCCCGCGTGGGATGTGCTTTATAAATCTAAATAATTATTTGTTATGGGTATAATTTTATTTAATTCGAATAATATTCTCTTAAGTAGTCATTCTATTTGTATACAATTAACATATATATTATTTAACTAGGATAAAGCTCGCGTGATGCGCATTATTTTTATGATCTAAATACGATTATATTTAATCATTATAATTATTTTTTATAGATATTGTATTATTGGATACGATGAATATATGTGTAGTGTAAAATAAATAATTAAGCTAATTTTTAATCTACCTAATTTACATTTTGTATGTGCTTTTACATTAAAAGAACCCAATGATAGAGAGTTTGATTTAGGAGTAAAAAATCATATATATGTGTATTTTTCCTAACTTCTTAATTTTATTTTTTAATTTCTTTTTGCTAAGATGTTAAATGATTATAATTCTTGTCCGCCTCATTTGACAAATAGGACTAAAATTTATAACTTTTTTTTGTAAAGGTTTTTGTTTTGGGCCTAAACGCGGAGATAGTAGAAGAGTTTCTGTATTAGGCTTATAATCCCCTTTGATATTGCTATCAAAATTTATCAGGCCAATTTAAGTACATTAAAATGAAAACAAAAATACACTAAACCAAACTCCAGTGATATCCAATCCTATATGTGTATTTGCCTGTTCTGTTCCTTGAACATCACACAAAGTACCTAACATCGAATCACTATTATCAGTGTGATCTTCGCGACTCCAAATTGTTACATTCAGTACAAAATAAAATTATATTAAAATTATATAAAAATAAAAAAAGCAATAAAAGAAGAAATAGAAAATCTAGATGAAAGTAGTAAAAAAAAAAGAGAAGAGAAAAAAAAAAGGCTAAAATCGAAAAAAACTAAGTCTTTTTTCAATACTTCTCGATATCCAAATTGTGAACCACAACTAGTCTTATCAATTAAAATAAGTTGTTTAATATTCATGAAAATTAAAATATCTATCACATAGTGAACAAATTAATACAAGCCAAAAATAATAGCAATTACTATATATGTAGATAACAAAAACGTGAAAACATTTGAGTTGTAAATTATTAGAAAGTATTTATTATTTTCAGTTCAATAAGTACCGATTTTGAGAATATATAAGAAAATCAAATTCATTTTCACTACAACCAACAAAATTTGCTACTCACATTATAATCATTTGATGTTGCTTTTCAGTACGAGTATCCTAGTTGTCTTGGTGATGCTGGACATAAAGACACAAATAGGTACACAAAGATAAATGTTATTAGCAGGGACGTAGCGTTAACGGGATCGGAACTAACCCCGACTCTTCCCATTTGTGCCTTTAGGGATCAGTAGCTAAGGTCATTCGCACACTTCAACCCATTGCCAAGACACAAGATCACTACTCCATATTAACAGTAATCATAACAACAGAAATAAAACAGACATCATAACAATAAAGAGACATAATGAGAATTCAAACGGACAGAGTAATGGCAGTATTACTAACAGAAAGTAGAAATGAAACAGACAGAGTAACGACAATAATATTAACAAAAAGTACAAATGAAACAGACAGAGTAACGTTATATTAAAATAACGAGAAAGCAATAAAACGTTTGGCCAGTGTGGCTTACAAAAGGGAAATCCTAAATGAAACTAAAAAAAAAATGGTGTGTGGAGACTCTCCAAAATGAGTGTGGTCTCCTCTATTTATAAGTGATGTCAAGCCTTAGGTGCATACTCACTGATGCATAAGTGCGTATTTAAACTTGAAACACTTGAACAAACAAATCAAGGCATCGAGCGGAATAAGAAACAGGTGGATTATAGCAGAAATTTGGCTAAAATAGCATATGTTCACAGATTAAGATCTAAGGAACAATTATTCATGAATGTGCTTGTTTCGCAAGTATTTAAGTGATTAAAGTTTGATAATTTGTTAAATTAAAGTACAAAATAATCTATCCAAAATGAGTTTATCAACCTCCCCACGCTTAAACATTGGCATGTCCTCATGCCCAAATAAATCAAACTAGAAAGAGACTACACAGGTGACATGCTAAGAATATAACTACAAAGATATAAAGATATAAAAACTGTGTAAGAAAAATAGGCAAGAGCATTCCAGTAAATGCTAACCCCATAAATCAAATAAGTTCACCAGATGATAATTGACTTACACTGCATAAAAGGCCACGAGTAATAGAATTGAAAATCAAAAACCCTTTCCGGTCGTGTATTCGCTCTATCCGCTCTAGTGTTTCTGCTAAAAAGACTCTCGATTGCTATCCAATCTTGCTTTTCATAACTTGCTCTTCATCTAGCCAATCAACATTAAGGTATATATCTGTGTAACATCAACAAGTCTTTTGATGGTTATATTGGGGCCAAGGTGAAGGTTCGGAAGTTTTGTTTGGTTAGGTGAGCTAAAAACTTGAATGCTTAAATTAATTTAGAATGCACCTAACATCTTGTTCTTCACTCTTTTTCCCAAGACCCACAACTATACATGGTATGCAATTCTTTTCTTTTGAGCGACAAATGCACTTAGTTTATTTTGGTAGTTTTGCTACTAGGACTGACAAAGTTGAAATGAGAAACAAGGTACACTAACTTTCTAAGTAAAATTAAAAGACTATCATATTTATAGTATTCACATATTCACAATCAACCAAAAATAAGCGCACATTTTCAATTCCCTAGCAATGGCGCCAAAAATTTGATGCGGCCACCGAGACTGGTTCGTAATTCCTTATAATTCAAAACAGTTATTCGTCATAGATAGCTCCGAACCAGCTTATGGGAACCTTGATCAAATTTAGTAAAAGTGTGTCACATGATGCAACCAATTAAGCATACCCAGTATGATGCCTTAGCATCTTTGTTGATTTCTTTAACCAAATCATACCCAATTCCTCTTATTTACTTGCTTAATTGTTTGTTAAAACCTAAAAATATATCAATAATGTTAACAAGTTAGTTATGTTAATATAATTATGATACTTTGATGAGTTTGTTGGTTAAATGTAGGAAAAATGATAAAAACAGATTGCTGAGAAAAGAACCACGCCCAGGCGCCTGACACTCCACGCCTAGGCGCCTAGAACTTCTCACTCAAAAGCAGCTACCATGTCTCCACGCCTAGGCGCAATCCCCACACATCTAGGCGTCCTCAGCATCTTGACTCCTGACAGTAGCCACAAGCAGCCACAGATAAGCCACGCCTAGGTGCCAGTCTCTAATGCCTAAGCGTTGGCATCAAGAGCCATCATGAAACAGCTATCTAAAGCAAGCAGCTAGACCAACGCCTAGGCGCCTGACACCCCACCCCTAGCGTGGAGCTGCTCTTCAAGACAGCAAGCAATCAGCTCCAGCCACGCCCAAGCGCCAGACAACCCACGCCTAGCGTAGAGCAGCTACTCAAGACAGAAAAGCTCATCAGTAGACCCAACGCCTAGGCGCCAGGATTCAATGCCTAGGCGTGGGAAGCTCATGATCAGAATCAGAATTACTGACTCACACGCCTAGGCGCCTGTCCTCAATGCCTAGGCGTGGACTCTGCTGCAAGTTGCAGAATTTGTAATTTAAATATAGTTTTTATTTGAATTTATATTAGTACCTTATCCAAATCATGTACAACTGTAAATAGGCGATTTCTCAATGATTGAGGACATTATAATCAATCATTCACATCAATTCCAATCTAATCTTCACATTGGAAATTAGATTGGAAATCAAGTAAGATCACCTATAAATAGTTAAGTCTTTGGGTAATGAAAGATAGATAGAGAAGAATAGTTCAGAAAGTAATTTGTAATTCCAAGTTTTGAGTAATAAAGAAGTATATTCAGTTTTAATTCCCTCTCTCTTTCTCTCTTTTGAATCTTTGAATGTTCATACATTCAAGATTCACATT
>JASCZI010211743.1:38747-58125 GCA_036250425.1 Stylosanthes scabra | reverse complement strand
ATATATATATATATATATATATATATATATATATATATATATATATATATATATATATATATATATTTTCATTTTTAATAAGTTTAAGTATCAAGTGTGTAAAAATAATGAAATATAATATGAAAATTTTAAACATCGAAATAATAAAGTCTAACACATAAAATTTGATTTACATAAAAATATAAAAATTATTTTTATTAGTATAAATGCATATACTATATAAATACAAGGGTAAAATATACTTTTTGTCCTGATGTTTATCAAAAGTTTCAAAATTACCCTTAAATTTTAATTTATTTCAATTTTGTATTTAAAGCTTTTATTTACATCAATTTTACCTTTTTTATTTTTTTTAATAATTAATAATTTTTATTTTTATTTTACCCTTATCTTATTCTCCACTCCCCTTCCCCTTCTTTCCATTCAACCCAGCATCTCATCATTGCCTCTAATCCTTCAAACTTCTTTTTGTGGTGACTCCCAAAAAGAAACTTTTTGGTTCAAAGGCACAAGAGAACGATTTAGATTCTTCTTTCTTCTTTTGAAGGGTGGTGGGTGAAAAATGAAATCAGAAAAAGGAAAAATTACCAAAACTACCAATGAAAGTTTCGGACGCTGACAAAATTACCCACGAAAGAACGAAATAAACTTTCTACCCACGAAAGATCACTTCCGTCTGACAAATCTACCCAGATGTTAAGCTGCTGTTAATGGCGTTAAGTGGGTGTGCCAGATGTCACGTTAACTGCTGACTCAGAAAATGGATATTTATAATTATTTTAATTAAAATTAGGGCAAAAATGCAAAATTGATTTGGGGAAAATCTCAAACCCTCACACTCACATTTGCTCGTCCATTCTCTCTCCTCTACCTCCATTAGCATCTTCTTCCTGTACAAGTTCTTCCCTAAATGAAAAACCCTAATATGTCCAGACGCAGTCTGAGTATCCCATGTGGTTCAAATGGAAGCTTCAATGGAGACAGTGGTTCATCCTCAACGATGAAGCAGGAGAAAAATATTTCATATAGTTATATGTTTCCTAGCTTCTTCTCACCCAAAACCATGTTAACGTAGACCATGGACTGCAAGTATTTTGTGTGGGTAGATGAAATTGATGGAAGTTGAGAGGGTTTGTCGCGAGCCTTGATTGGAAGAACTAGGGAGAAGCAATCTTCAAGGAATGAGGCAGAAGACATGGACCTTTCTCAGTTAGGGGCTACACGCGAGTTTGATTTGAAGATCATAATGAAGATGTGGAAGATTCATGGAGAAATCAAAACTGTTAGGGTTTGGGTGGTTGTCAATGTTTTGTTATTGTTGATTTGTTTAGGATTGATTATGGTGCAATTGAGGAACAATTAGAAGTTAGGGCTGGTGATGAAACCCGTTTCGATGGTTTATTTTTCTGCCTAAATTGACTAATTGTCACCTCTTCATCGCTTAAACACTAGCAAAATAGGTCAAATTGCACTTAGTAGTTCCTTAGGGCTGTGATTGTAATATTTGCTATTTCGGCCAATATTTACTGTGTTTTGAACTGTTTCCCGTTCCGCACGACGCCTTGATATGTGTTGCTCGAGTGTTTCAGGATTTAGCAGGCGGAGTTCGGAGCGGAAGTGACCGGAGAGAGCAAAAGGAATGAAAGGATTGCGACAAAACCTAGAAGACCATTGCTGGAGCCTATGCGTACGCATCACATGGAGCCATGCGTACGCATCTGAGCGTGGGTGGCACGCCCAATTGCTAATCTCGGCACCTATGCGCATGCATATGAAGCCTCCATGTGTACGCATAGGTCAATTCCAGAATCTATAAATAGAGGAGCCTTTCACCATTTCAAGGGGAGCCCACTTCCACATTTAGCTTAGTTTTTAGGGTTCCATTTTAGGTTTATTGTCCATTCACTAGTCAGACTTTTTATTTTTATTACTTGTTTGTTTATTTTACTGTTACTCTGTCGAATTTCAATTTCAATCAATTTACTTTATTGCTATTCTGTCTGTTTACTTTCCTGCAAACCGCGATTTTACATACTGTTATGCTGCCAATTTATTTTCTCGCTTTTATGATTTCCGCAATTAGTGAGTAGAGTCCTATAGTGTCTCGACAGTGAGGTGAAATGTGCAAATGACCGGAGCTGCAAGTCCCCATAAAGATCACACTAGAGGAACGGGTCAATCCCGTAAAGGTATACGCCCTACACCCCTGCTAGCATAGTGGCAGTTCCTTGACCGTACGAGGTTCGCCACGGCAACATGGCACAAGTGCTTGAGAACCTGGTGACAGCAAGTCTGACCCAATGACAGCAGGGATCCGATAGAGTTTGTCAGCCCTGGGCATAGATCAGAGGCTCCATATTTCGCTCATGCGCAAGAGCTCCGGGTGACAGCAAGATTGTACCGGTGACAGCGGGTTACTCTTGGGAGCTAGGGGCTGAGTCACGAACTCCAAGCAACACCTGCTCCAAATGTGAGTCAAACCCGGAATTGTGGGTTCGTTGCCACACAGCTAGTCAGTTTCGGATATAGCGGATGTTCCTCTTAGGGGGTGTCTAATCGATCTGGGATATAGCAGCAATGACAGTGATGCACAGTATTTCAACTCATGGCCGGGATACTCCTTTTATTATCAGCTCATTTACCGCTTTTTAACTGCTTTCAACCTACGAACTACTTTCAAACAAACTCAACTGCAACCAACCCCAATCAAAAACAGACTTTCCCTTTCGCTTCCTGAGCAGAACGACCCGAGTCCTACTCGGAATTTTGGTTGCACCTTGTGACACCTCTTTTAAAAGGTTCCGACGCAACCCGCAAGGGATACGGTGCTTTCAGACTACAACAACGAAAGCATCACCACCCGAGCGGACGTGTCAGCTGGACAATTTCTGGATTTGTTCCAAGGAAGATGTGGATTGTTCCTTGCAAAAAAGTATGAATGTAATCCTAAAATTTAAGTGTAAAGTGTTTTAGTTTGACAATACTACCCACTAAGAAATTTAAAATTGACAATTATGACCAACGCAGTGATAATGTTTGTCAAAAATGACCATGAAAGTTACGGAATTTGTCAATATTTCCCTTTGAAATTGGGATATTAACTAGTTGCACCTGATAGATGCAATTGGCAGAAACATATACAATATTAACCTATTTCATTTCACTAACATGTCATCATTCATTAATAGGAGCATGGTTGTCATTGGTTAAATTGTTTTTGTAATCTTTTGATGCCCAAAATCCTTACGGAGTCTCGAACTTCCACCGGTAAGTGCACCGGATCGTATCAAGTAATAAAAAGTGAGTAAGAGTATCGTTCCTACGGAGATTAATAGATTAATCAATAACGACTAATTAATTATCTAATTAGACCAAATAAAAATCAAGAGAGATCAAGTAGTCTAAATCTAATCCTAATAAAATCAAAACAAATCAAAATAAAAAATCAAATCTAATCAATTCTAATATAATCCTAATCCTATTTAATCACTAAAAATCATGCAAAATCACTCAAAACCTAATAAAATCCCTAAATTAACAACTTGGACAGCAAGCAAGTAATTGAGAATTAATGAATAATAATGAGAAAGAAGCCAAGGAATAAGAGATGTTCACCCAAAAACAACCCTAATGCAAATAATTGAAGTTACTTCACATGCAAGCAATCAACAAATCACAAAGAACCCTAATTAATCAAACCCTGATCTCTTAGTGATTTAGTTTCTCTAATCCTAATCAATTATTAATCTCTTAATTAATCAAAATAGGAGAAGAGGTGAAGAACAGATCCGATTCAATTATGTAAATCACAAAAGGAATTAATTAGTTATCTCTAATCTAATTAACCCTAATTCAATTCACATAAGTAATTGCACAATTAATCAACTTATTATCTCTAATTCACTGATTAATCATGAAGAACAATTCCTAATCACAATCAATTATTAGTTTTCTCAAACACAATAACTGAAAGCTAGAACAATGACTACCTCTCGGTTAGAACATGTTCATGAGATTGAAGAATGAGGAATTGAACTTTAAATTGAGATGCTTGCAGTAAAGAAAACTTGAGATTGCATTAGATCTCTGTGCTTGAAATGGACACAGCTCCCATTCCTGAGCTTGATAGAATTTAGTTACTCATGATGTTGAGCAACGCCACTGATGTGAAGAAGAGAAGAGAAAACATTGAAATCCTAATTATTGAGTATGAACGTGACTGACAGAGGGAAAAGAGAAATTGAGATTTGTCTAAAACCTAAAATATGAAACTGAGGCAGAGCTGTTGCTACTCAATGATTTCCTTAATCTCCTAAAACTAACCTATTTATAATAACTAATAACCCTAAAATTACATCACTGATCGAACATGGTTGCTGAATTGGGCTTGCACTGGGTGAGTTACATTGGGCCTTGATGCCTTGAGGGAGTATCACGCCTGATCCACGCTGCGACTTGACCAAGGCGCGGTCATGGATGCTGCTTGAGGCTGGATCCGCGCTGGGCTCACGCCTTGGTGTGGCCTTGGCGCGGTCCTGATGCCTGGATCATGCTGGGCTCATGCTCCAGCGTGACTCTGGCGCGGTTTGGGGGCCTGATCAAGCTGGAACCATGCTGCAGCGTGGTCAGGGCGTGGCTTGCTGCCTGATTCACGCCCCAGCGTGGTTGAAACGCGGTCAGAGCGTGACCTTGCTGCCTGGATCACGCCTGGCCCATGCTATGGCGTGGGTTAGGCGTGGTTTAGGTGCTTCCAAGCTCTGTTTCTTTTGCTGTTTTCTTCTTCTTTCTCTGTTTCTTTTGCTGTTTTCTTCAATTTCCTGCATATGATTTAACAAATACTCAAACATCTAATTGATTATGAAGTTGACATTTTTCATTGAGTATTATGTTAATTATCTATTAAATTCACATGAAATTAGTGTCTAAAACCATGAATGATGCACATGCATCATCTTTACAAATCAAAAAACACAACAGCCCTCGCAAGAAACTGTGCACAACTATCTATCTTAATACCACGTTAACTATTCACAAAACACAAAAAAGGGAAGTCTTATATGTATCTTCCTTTACAATCAAAATACCCTAACACATATAGATTAGGTATTCACAAAAAAAGGAAGTCATAATAATTGATTAATAGTTAATTGTTTGGAGTGGAGTTGCTACTACCAGAAGAACCCCTTTGATGGAACGTTGTGATAGCTGGTAGCTTGAAATGAGGCAAAAGCCATGTTCGTGCGCTGCCACCTTCTGTCCTCAGAATTGGCATGAAATCCTGGAACCTAGAAGTGGTTCCCAAACTTGCACCTCGCATTGTATGTGGGGTTACAGTTGGTGGTGGAGCATCTTCTGGTTGGTGAGGCCTAAGAAGAGAAGGCTATGTAGGTGGAGGCTTCTTGAGATTTCTTTTTGGAGTTTTTTTCTTAGGTCTTGGTGGCCTAACTTGATGCTGTAGAGGTGCTGTGAGGAGTGGTGCAGAGGTATCCTCAGCCCCCTACAATGGACACAACATTTTTCTCAATGCATTGGTCACCACGACATAAAAAAAGTTGATTGAAATGGCATAATCAAGTTGTGTGAACCATGTACCTCATTATGAATAGCATCGGCAACCACATCGTCTAATGTTTCTTCCCAAAAACATCTCTTACTCTCTAGCAGTGTCCTCATCCAAGTCAGGGTGACGTTCTTCTGCATTAGTCTCTTGGCCCTGCATACCAGCCCTAGACGTTCCTGCATTGCCCTTTCCCATGGCTTCCTTCTTCTTGTCACATCCCCTACTATTATGTCCAGTCTGAAATACGGCAAAGAACATAGGATAATTATTACTTTATATTCAGAAATTATATTTGCATTTATAGAAATCATACCTTAAAGCAGTATTTGCACGTGATTGGGCCATATCTTCTCTTTGCTCTATGAGGATCAGGATTTATTCGAGGACCATCCCTGCTAGTATTTCGCTTCAGAGTAGGTCTTCCTATTGGAACCCTATATGCTGGTGGCAGCAGAGGTGCATGGTTGCTAGTTTGCCAAAATTCTTGGCTTGTGATAGGTTGGATGGTCCATTCATAAGCCTTGTTGTAAGCCCCCATTGTTAGCCAATTATGTGCGTATTCCTCAGGTTTTTGGTTTTGGTAAGCAATGGCAGAACAAGCATGCCTACATGGTAGGCCGGTTAGTTGCCACATCCTGCAAATACAATTCCCCTTGCCCAGATCAACACTAACCTTCACCGGATGCCTCTCAACCTCATATATGTTGCCCTGTACATCCCCTGATAGATGTGGTCTCCAATAATTGCTTTCTCTCTTTTCCCGCTCTAGCCTACTCTGCTGAACAGGGCATAGTCTTCCCATGTAACCCACAAGTGCTTTCTTGTTCCTTGCCAAAATCATCATGACATAACACCGGACTTCCTCTAACATAGTTATAATCGGTTTTCCCCTCATCTTCTTGATCTTCCCGTTGAATGTCTCACAATTATTGTTTGTCAGGTTATCTAGCTTTGGGTATTCACTAAAGTGGGATCTGGTCCACTTTTGAGGTGGTATCTTCTGCAGATATTCCCATACATGGGGATTTACTTTCTTAAGTCTGTCCATTGATGTCGTAAATTGTTGAGGAGTTGTTGACTTAGCACAAGCCCAGAATGCCATTTTCAACTCCTTGTCCTTCCATTGCATCTTGACATTTTCCCAAATATGCATTGTACAATATCTGTGGTGAGCTCCTGTCATTACATCTTGGACAACCGGAATAAGACCCTAGTATCCGTGACAGTCAATTTATTAGTTCCGCAGTAACATTTTACAATTTCTAAACAAGTAGTAAAACTAAATGACTAATAAATTCTACAGCAACATTCTTTCAAAATCTGCAGCAAAATTAGCATAACCAAGTACCAAAAAAAGCCAAAATTCTAAACAAGTAGTAAAAATAAATGACTAATAAATTCTGCAGCAACATTCTTTCAAAATTTGCAGCAAAATTAGCATAACAAAGTACCAAAAAAGGCCAAAAATCTAAACAAGTAGTAAAACTAAATCACTAATAAATTATGCAGCAACATTCTTTCAAATTATGCAGCAAAATCACTAAACAAGTACAAGCAAGGCTGAATGGAATACCTTCTGCATGTCTGACATGAAATTCCAACAAACCGTGAACCACAGGACTTCCAATGTCATCTTTCAGCATATCTAAAAACGACTTCCAACTGTTTTTGTTCTCCGACTCAACTATAGCATAAGCAATGGGGAAGATGTGGTTATTCGCATCTTGCCCAATGGCAGTAAGCAGTTGTCCGCCGTAATAACCTCTCAAAAAGGTCCCATCTAATCCAATGAAGGGTCTGCCGCCGCTTAGAAAACCTTGCTTGCAAGCGTCCAAACATACCTATACCCTTTTGATAAAAAATCTATCCAACTCAGGCATGGGATTGGTCTTGATCTTAAAGGTGGACCCGAGATTAGTTCTCATAATCTCAACGCCGTAATCACGTAGCCTAGCATATTGTGCAGCCTCTGAACCCTCAATCTGCTCTCTTGCTCTACCCATTGACCTATATATCTTCCTCTTATTAATGTTGATATTGTACTCTTTGCGAAAATAGGTATCTGCCTGCTTAACTGTAAGTTCTGGTTGGTCCCTCATCACTTCCTCAAGTTCATCAACAACCCATTTCCCATTAGCAGTCTTGCATTCATATTTTCTCTCACAAACATGCTCATTCACGAACGTTTTCACCTGATAACTAGTTAGAAATCCTCTTTTGGCACAATAAATTTGCCATGGACAATTTTCATCGTCACATATGGTCTTGCATCTCTCGGAATCCACCCTTGGGAAGAAGATATTCCTGCCTAGATGTATGTTGAACTTCCGAATAGCCTTTTGAAATGCCTTGATTGTCTCAAACTCCATTTCTAACTCTAGTCGAACCTCTCTTGCAGGTGCATTTGGATTCCCTTGTGGAAACACATCGGGTTGATTATCATCGTCACTTGCAATGCTATTCAACTCCTCCGATTCATAGCAATCATAACCCGCATCCTCATCGGAATAGTCTTCCTAATTGACTGGGACATAAATGGATGGAGGCTTAGACGGATCCGCATTTGGCACGAATCTTTGTCCCGTCGGTGGAGGCCTCTTGGTTGATATATTTTTCCTCTTCTTGTTAGAGCCTTGCGCATCTTCTTCATTGTTGATCGGATTATTGACGGTGATGGATGGTGGTGAAGGTGGTGATTATGTCGATGGTTGTGACATAGGACCCACTTGTGGAATTGGAACATATTATGTCAAGAGTTCATTTGATGGAACTTCCGATGAATTTGGCATCTGGGTGGATCCCAAAGACCTGTTGTGCAAACTTTGGGGTAGAGTAGACTCGGATCCTGCTGTATGAACTTTTGATGAGGATAAAGGAGCCTGATTTGTCAGAGGAACAACGGATTCTGCAGAGCCTTGTTGTGTCTGGTTAATCTCAGTAGGCTCAGGCTGCTGTGTGGGTGTTTGCGGTGGTTAGGAGAAGAGATTCGGGTCACTTCTTGGGTAAATAGGAGGCTCTTGGTTAACTTCTCCAGTTGTCTTCGCAGCAGGTTGGGCGCAAACATCTTCTTGGCCATCTTCTTCGTGGTTGCTACCTTCACCAACCAATATAGATCTTTTCGGACCGCGGGCCCTTTTCGGGGTTGGTGTCCTACTAGCATGAACCTTTTTCCTCCCCTTTGATGGCGTAACAGGCGGAGAATTATTGGTTACACCTGCATCTGGCCCACACTCATCAGCAACCACATGGACGCTAATGGGATGTTCTGTGAACACTTCAATCTCACCCCATTGTTTTCAGCAGCCTCATACATTGTAATCACATCCCGATCATATTTCAGGACCTTCAACCCGTGTGCCAGATCCATCCCAGGCTACAACCAGTAAAGGTCGCATATTGATGGATAGCCTATCTTGCTAAGTATGTCCTTGATCAACTCTCCACTAACACAGTCCAAATTGACCCAGTCCACAATTTCTGTTTCACCATCAACATAGGCGAATACCCCGTTCGAATCATGTTCAAATCTGCCTCTATAATGTATGATTAAGCTAATGTGTTTTAATTCTACCATCTGCGCATAATCGCAAAAAGTCCCAAATTTAGTCGAGTAAATACACACTTTAATCAATCAAACTAACAGTAACTTAACTTCAAAGGAATTCGATGACTTCAAAGAATAAATTATATTTCTAAGTATGATTGCAACCAAAATCTTATCTGTTATCCATTCTCATCATCATCACAATTTAAAACCCTGATTAGTATGTATATATCATAACAATTAGAAAACTCAGAGCAATATTTTATGCAAACGTGTGCATTAGATTTGTAATATAGAATATAGATGATATTACATCATGATCATCCTAATCCAAAAATCCATTGAATTTCAATGGACCATAACACACTTGAACCAATTAAATCTAAACACCATTCCTCAATTATTAATCTTAATTTCCCCACATACACCCTAATCACTCATACAATTTGCAAGTCCGTGTGAAATCATTGACATTATGAAATAATATTATTTAACTAAAATGTCGTATTAAGTATTAGCACTAAAAATATGTTCATGAATTATCACATCAATAGACTTTATATTACTCATCCAACACCCTCCTGGTTGCTATGCCGTCAGAACTAAGGAAAGGATCCAAATCCAAAGAATAGAAGAATAAACTTTTTGTGCAGTTAAGTTAAAATCAAGATCATGTGGAAAAGTTTCAGTATAAAAGTCACCAAAGGTTATATAGATTCCTTCGACACAAGAGCACCAATAATTTTTTTGCTCAAAATAAGGTAATGAACACAAAAGCAAAGAGGGGCATTGTCTCTTACCAGTACATAGGGAATAGCGGCTACTATTGACGGGTAGGAGCGACGAATTGGCGGCGACGACGAGACCACCATGACTGCAAGCGGTGAGAACGAAGACGCAACAACTCGAACGGAGGAGCAGGCGGCGAGGACGAAGTCACGACAACGGGGAGGGAGAAGCAGGTGGCGGGGACGAAGACACAAGCACGACGAGGAGGAACACAGGGGGTCGACGGTAGAGGGGGTTTCTTTGCTAGGGCATGGTGGGTTTCTAAATGAATGAGTGTGTGTTAGTAAAAGGGACGAACAAATGTGAGTGTGAGGGTTTGAGATTTTCCCCAAATCAATTTTGCATTTTGCCCTAATTTTAATTAAAATAATTATAAATATTTATTCATTTTCTGAGTCAGCATTTAACGTGACACCTGGCACACCCACTTAATGCCATTAACAGTAGGTTAACGTCGGGGTAGATTTGTCACACGAAAGTGATCTTTTGTGGGTAGAAAGTTTGTTTCGTTCTTTCGTGGGTAGTTTTGTCAGCGTCCGAAACTTTCATGGGTAGTTTTAGTAATTTTTCCTAAAAAAAATGTAATTGGTGCGGTTGAATATGAATATTTGAGTGGAGCAGTTCGCAATAGTGAGAATGAATATGAAACAAGAATGCTTCAAATCTGATGCTTCCTATAATCGAAAAAAAATCAGGAAGATTTAGAGCCTTGGGAAAACCTGATTCCAATCCCTCAAAACCAAGAGCCATAGTTTCATCACCACCACCACCGCTCTAAGCCCTCGCCTTCTTCCTCCATAGCTGGCGACTACGTCCTCAAGATCACTGACGGCACCAATACTGTAGAAGGAATTAACAAGATTTGGAGAGACTTCATCTATAATTTCTGGGCCGACGGCAGAGTTTCCACGACGATGCCGCTTCCAAAGAGGAGAGCTTTTGATTTCCAATAGTCTAGTGTGCTGCTAGTGCCGATAGACAACTTTAATATGTTAGTTGGGATTTTGAGATATGCCTGTTGTAGTTGTTGGTGGCTTGGAGTGTGGTTTAATGGTGGTTATTGGGAGTTGATGTCAATGGTGAAATGGTTTAATGATGGCGGCGATGATGGTACGGATGGTTTGATGACAGCGGCGGCAGCAGTGGCAGTGATAATGATGATGATAATGGGGAAAAAGAGAGGAGGTTAAAATGAGGGTAAAATAGGAAGAAAAAATATTAATTGTAAAAGAGATAATAATAATAAGGATATCATCTATGTAAATCAAAAACTTTGAGTACAAAATTGAAACAAATTAAAATTTAAGATAATTTTAAAATTTTTGATACATCAGAGATAAAAAATATACTTTACCCTAAATACAAATTATATTGTACCTTAATGCATTACTCTTATTATTAAAATGTTATATAATTACTACACATGTTTATCTGATTATTATTAAAATGTTATTATATATTTTTAAAAACAATAAATGTTATATAACTAATAAAATTTGTTATATAACTAATAAAATTTATTATTTACTATCGATATTTAATCAATATTTTAAGTAATACTAAATACTAAATTATAAACCTTAAACTAAAAAAAAGGTATATATTACCTCTAAAATATTTACTAATACTAATAAAAAGCTAAGACATACCATTTCACACTTTAAATGGAAAAATATAATGTAAAAAAAATCGCTTTCTTCTTAGATAAGAACTTTTCTAATGTAAAGGCATCTAACAAACACGTAAGACAATTCCACCGAGGCCCCAAATACTTTGGAAAACGTATAAAGTATACTATGCTATATGCTAATATGGAAAACTTCTCTTATAGTGAAGATTGATATTTTGATTAAATTTTAATAATTAATTTATGTTATTAAAATTTAATATATAATTAATATTATTATTATGAGAAATTATCTTTTAAATATAATAATATTCTTATTAAAAGATACTTAAATATTTTTATAAGTATAATTTTTTGATTTTAATTATTAATTTTAATTATATACAAACCCATTTTAGATAGTAAATATTAATTAATTTTAGGATTTATGTTTATAATTTAATATTTAAGATTTAGGAAATTATTAAAATTTAAGGTAGATATATAAAATTGTTTTAAAAAAGCTGATTAATGTTAATAAAAAAATTAAAAATAAATATAGGGGACCAATAATACTTACTCCAACACTCCACCAACATTCTATACATTCCCTTCCATCGACTCTTCCACCGTCTCTCTAACTATTTCTTTGATCTCTCTGAATGATTGGACCTTCCTCGTGCTAAGAAGTAGAAACACGCAAATCTTCCTCTTCTTTCTTCAATCATCTCCGTAGAGCCCAAACCCGACATCGGTGGTGCCATACATCACGATCTTGGTGGCCATGGAATTCTTGAGGAAGTGTGCTAGGCTGGGACTGTAGAAGTGGAAGAACGGTGAGTGTTTTTTCGGCGATCACATCATCTTGGCCGCCACCAGCAGGAGTTAGAGGGGTTTTGGCCTTTTGGGGATTTGTTGTGAGGGATTGTAAAGGTTAGAAGCAAGAGGTTCGAAGTTCCGAGAAGAACAAGGATTGGGTTTTTGAGGCTTGAAAGTGCAAGCCCATTATTAGAAAACGGTTAGAGAAGTTGGGTTAGTGAAGAATTGGTCATTACAGACTTGGGAAGAGGGTTGAAGATTTTGAAGAATTCAATCTTCACACAGAGAAGAGAGAGTGTGGCTCTGTGGTGGATTTATTGGGAAGCGGGTGGGAAAAAGAAGATGGAGGTGAGAAAATCTCATGAGACACGTGGTATGCATGTGAGGATTGATGGTTTGTGAATGATCTATTTTATTTATTTAGATGATTTATTTTTTTATTTTAAATGATTAATTTTATTTTATTATATGATTTATTTTTTAATTTTAGATTATCACTATTTGTTCGCTATTATTAGCTTATCTAGCATAACCGAAAAATTAATTACCTAATATTAATCTAATATTTGTATCTAAAACTTTATAGAAGCATATATAATTAGAGAAGTTAAACAAAAATAATAATCTCTATTTAAGAGCACTATCTGATAGCACAACAACTCATATATATAGTTCGGTGTATGGTTTTTTTTCCCTTGAGTATAATTTCTTGTACTACCTTGAACCTTTGTATCCAACTATACAATGGGGGTAAGAAAATAGAAAAAAAGGCAAAAGGAGTCACCATGGAATGCAATAGCTTGAGGAATGGATTCCTCTTCATATTTATATGCTCTAAATGGATGCAAGCTAAGAATAAACTATAAGCTAAAGGAAACTAGCTAGAAAGTGCATTGAAGAAAATAGAAATAAAAGGAAACTTGGGATAATAATTAATGGATTCAATTAGATTTACTTTTAACGTGTGCGCATAGAGAAATCAATGCCCGTGGGAGTGCCTAAACTCTGATGACGACGTAACGCCTACTCGAATTTACTAAGGAAAAAAAAATAAGGAGAAATATATTACCAAAAGAAAAAGACTACGAACCCAGCATGCCATGATCAATTGGGAGTCAATATAAGTTATGGATAATAACTCATATAAATTTTGGATGATAATTTAATTATTAATATATGAGTTATGGATGATGATAACTCATATAATTTTGGATAATAATTTAATTATTGGTTCCCTAATGTTGGTTCTATAGCATTGTTCTATCAAAAATGAAGATGTATGCATGTGTAGTCTTTTTTAAATGATTTTTTTTCAAAAACAGATGTATTTTATTTCATTAGAGTAATAAAATGAATATATCAATATAAGAGATGATAAGTTTAATTTGAAAAAAAAAAATAGAGTGAGAATTTCACACAATCAAAACATCATATTATAAGTGATTGAAAAAAAAAGAGAAAACACGTGTAAATGAAGAGGAAAGTTAAGGAGGGTGATATTAGTGATATTCTTAGATCAAGCTTATAACAGAAAAGAGAACTAGATTTAGGTATCAACAACGCTTTTAAATATTAGAAAATTGCGGTATTTTCAGAGCTTCAAAAGAATCGTAGCAACCACACTAGTTTGTCTTTTTTATTGGACACTAACTCCATGATCAATGATATTGAAACTTTTTAATTGTCTCTACATTGAATTCAGAACTGCTTTAATAGTTCTAACAAAGAATGATCGATCTCCCAAAAGTCTATCTAATAGACACTTAGAGCATCTTTCAAGTTCAATTCTTCTAATATTAGAGACATCTAAAACTATGACAATTTCTTTATTCTCTGCATTAGAATTAATATTCTTCACAGTAGTGACAAACACAACAGCCATAGTAGTTAAATTATATTGGACGATAAATTATCACACTTGAAAAGAATAACAAAATCTATATTAAAATCCTAACACAACATGTTAAAATCTAAAAGAGCACATTTGTAACGCCTTCTTAAGTGATTCATGAAATAATAAAGAGAAATCTATATTATTAGAAATAAGAATAAAACTGGTTGATCTTATCATCTTTTTAATTTATTTCTAAGAGAAAAAATTAAATAACCAATATTTTTCTTATAAATTTACCTTATGTTTAAGAATACCTTTTATTTGTAGATTTTCTTAATAATCATACTATTTGTAACAAAATTTAATCTGCTAAAGTGCTAATCAGTCACTGTATAATCATACCTATTTTCTCTTTCATAAACTTTTTTATTATTTTTATATAAAAAATTAATTATTTTAATAGTTGATTATTTAATTAAAAGAATATATAAATGAATATGCATATATCTAAATAAGTAGTATTACATTACCATTATAATTTATTATTTTTAGTCAATATATAACTAGCAAGTATAATTACAAAATTTACATAATAATTACATTTATATTTATTATTTTTCGCACAAAAATTAAACTCATGCTATATTTTAGTATGCACTCCATATTATTTATAGTATTTAACATCTATATTGTTACCAAAAAAATTTAACATCTATATTAAAAAAATGATAAATCATATTATTTATTTTTATAAAAAATAATGTTACGAAGCTAATATTATAGAGCCAATTAAAAAATCAATGAATAAATGAACATTCAAAATTAAAAGAATTATCATTCAATGTAATATATAAATTATTATTCATAATTCTTTATTAATTGATTAATTCTCATCAATTCTCAAGATTCCCTGTACTTTTCTATTTTTTCTAATAAAAATAGGCTGTTTATTCACAACCTTAAAGTAGATCTATTTTATCTTATGTAGAAATTCCGGATCTAAATTACTTTATAACTAGATTTGGCCTTGTGTATATCATATCGGCATTTAGATTTGAGAAAATTTTGAGAGCCAATATTTAGGAGTCTATAAAGAGTTAATATTAATTTTTTTTTTCTTTTACCATCTATTATTTCTCTAATTATATTCATGATTTCTCTAACATTGACTCTTTAGCATTACTCTTCACATTTTAGTTTAAAAAAGTTTTCCATGTTACAGAATGTTGGACCGACACATGATATTATTACAGTGGTGACTGGGTCCCTCAAGCCTTTTCGGTCCCGTAGTGAAGGCTGTAATTACGATGTTATTCTTGTTATAGTTATGTAAATCTCCAAACTAACCAGCTAATTATAGTGTGTCGTGTACCCGTTAATGACCCAATCGGTGAGAGTTTTTGCTAGGGTCTATGTTTTAGGTTAACCAGCTAAATTAGAATGTTTATTAGTTTTAATTCAGCGGATGCACATTTTTATAATTTGAAAAGTTGAAAAGTTAATTCCATAAATATTAATGATAACCAAATCAAATTATTTAATTATAGCCACTTGCTGATTGTGGTGTTTGAATATTATTATTTTTCTTTTTGGTGTATTGTGTCTCTAGGTGGTATCCTTTCTGCTGCAACTGAACATCACAATATTGAAAAGAACGATGACTAGAGCATTCAGGAAAATCTCAATCTTTTCAAATTTTTACCCTCATCAATTGCTGCCTGAAAGTGAGTATTTACATCCTTATTACTCTTGGTGAATGCTTAGCTAATTCCAATATGCAGTGAGAAGGAACCTATTAGGCTGCCACTTATCCCTTTTTTTATTATTTATTTCTAAACTATGCAATTTTGATTATTGTTCTCACTTTTCATATTTTATATTTGTTGAATAATATCTGACAACACAAATTATGGGAATAAGCCACTTATATTGCATGTTCTAAATTGAGTGTAGGTCCACAAAGAAATTTTAACATCAGTTTTAAGAAAGAAAGAGAAATAAATGCTGATTGAAAGAGTTCAACAAAACACCATTGGCAGTGTTTTTTTACCAAGGTTGGAGAAGCAAGAAAAAAAGAAAAGAAAAAAAAAGACAGTGAATTTGAAGAAGAAAGTGTAATTATTAGTTTGTTGAATTCTTTTGCATGTATTTATTCTAATTCAATAGTTACATCAATTTTATTCTTAAAAAAGTGTTAATCACAATGGGGTGATTAGTTATGTATATATTACTCATGCTTATTTTAGTTTAATTGTATATTATGAATGTTATTTGATATTTATAAAAAAAATGTATCTATTTTTTATCATTTTAGAATTATAATTATTTAGAAATCAAGTTTTGACGGTGCTATATGTAAAATTTAGTTAAAATTTATAATTAAAAAAGATAACAGTAGTGATCAATTTAGCAACCAAAAATATTAGCAATCGAAATAACGACTGATGTGTTAATTACGGTTAGAGATTGAAAATATAGTTGATTATTATTTAGTGATTAATTAAGCAACAAAAAGAAATTTATCGATTTTTTTTTGTCCTACCAAGTGAAAGAGGTGATATTGAATAATTTTTCAATCATAAAATCATTTGTAAAGTGCACGTATCTCTTAAAAAAATAATTATCCATGTCTTAAAAAAAAGGACCAAAATCTATTTGTTTTGAATGGCCCAAAGTAAACGGCCAATATCACACATCAAGTCGGCGGCTCACATGCCAAGCCTAATAATAAAAGGCTAACGTACAAATCAGTCATGAACAAAGCCAGTAAAGGAGCACGTGCTACCTGACCGGTAGATGACCCATGGTAAGGTCTAATAGCGACAGCCCGCTAGAGTGAAACTGCACAAATCAACACCGTTGGAAAAAGTGCAGTAGAATCTAAACGGATAAAGATTAGTGTCATATGATACTAAAAGGAAACAAACTCTGATATGGGAGACGCTCCTTTAGTTTTTAGACATTTCTAGAGGCGCATTCATTACGTCCACACGTTAAAGGAAAATCTCAAGAGTGAAGACAGTATCTCACGTATCGTTTCCTTATTGGATGATTTTACTGCTTATAATCAAAGTTATCCTTTCTGTGATCTATTTCCGTGTAGTAGTCTCTTTCATGGGAAAAATATGGAGGCTTCGATTAAGGTGAACTTAAAGTGATTATAATTTTATAATAAATAAAAAAAATAAATAAAAAAAATTTAATTATTTATTTAAAAATATTTTATTTAATCCATCATAATTTAATCGATAATAAACTTGTCTTATAGCGAATAAGTCCTAATGACTTCTGTCTTATCATGAAAAAATAAATATCAAACTCGCTCTCAGATTTTCTTTCATTGCAAGATTACAGAGATTCATCCATGGCGGTACCTTTTGATTTCCATGACCACATCCAACTTTTCCTCATTTGGCTTATCTCCACCGTTGTTGTTCGACTCATTCTCACAAGAAACCGCAAGAAAAACGGTCAGCAAAACTCACTACCAAGTCCACCATGGCTACCTATCATTGGACACCTTCACTTAATCTCTTCCTTACCACACCAAAGCTTCCATAGCCTCTCATCTCGCTATGGACCCATCATGCAAGTCTTCCTCGGCTCAATCCCTTGTGTGGTGGTTTCTTCTCCGGAAATCGCGAAAGAGTTTCTCAAAACACACGAAACCGCCTTCTTAGACCGCTTCAGAAGCTCCGCGGTTCATTACTTGTCTTACGGCTCAAAGGGTTTCTTGTTTGCGCCTTACGGAAGCTTCTGGAAGTTCATGAAGAAGCTCTGCATGTCGGAGCTCCTTGGTCAACGAACACTCGACCAGCTTCTCTCCTTAAGAAAGCAGGAGACTCTTAGATTCCTTAGAGTCTTGCAGAAGAGGGGAGAAGCTGGCGAATTTGTTGACCTTGGTAATGAGCTTTTGACTCTCACCAACAGCATCATTTCGAGGATGACGATGAGCGTAACATGTTGCGAGGATGGTGGCGATGGCAATGGCGACGACGCAAAAGCAATGAGGAAGATGGTGAAAGACACTGCTGAACTAGCTGGAATATTTAATGTTTCGGATTTTATTTGGTTGTTTAAGAATTGGGACTTGCAAGGGATGAATAAGAGGCTTAAGGAGATTTTGGAGAGGTTTGATTCAATGATGGAGAGAATCATAAGGGAACATGAATTGGTAAGGAAGAAAAGAAAAGAAGAAGGAGGTGAAAGTGAAGGTGGTAGTGTGAGGGACTTGCTTGATATTTTGCTGGAAATACATGAAGATAAGAAGAGGAATGATGAGATAGAATTGAGCAGAGACAATATCAAGGCTTTCATATTGGTAAGTAATTATGCTTGACTTCCTTCAATAATTGTTTTGATTTAATTTGTTTACATAGACATATATTACATGGTCTTTTTTAGTGTATAATTTTCACATATTGAGATAAAATAATAATCTTTTGTACATATTATAACACAAATTATTTTAATTAATTTTTAGATTTATACTTATGTATTATTATAATTTTATTACGTTTAATCGAATCGAGTATAGATGAATTGGTTCAATTTTCTTTTGTGATGCTCACCAATAGATTATGTTTGATATTGTTTTTTTGTAATATATACAAAACATTATATTTATGTATAAAAATAAGATTTAACAGAAAACTCATAATAATAATAATAATAATAATAATAATAGGTATTATTATTTTATTCTCTAAAAGTGAAGTTGTATATAATTTATCATATGGTGAAATAAAAAAATGATATAAGCATTATTTCTTTAATAATTTTACAAAAGAAAAATATAAATACCAATATTTTTCTAATTAATAAAGCAATCAATAAATTAAACCTAAAAAAATTAAAAATAAAACATTTTACACCACATAATTAAAAATTTCTGAAAATTATATATATATATATATATATATATATAGTTTTTAAAAATAAAATATTTAAAATTTAAAACATAAATTTCCAATTTAAATTATTAGGAATATTGTCTAAATTTTTATTAATTATTACCTAACCTCATATTATTATAAAATTAAGTAGTATGGCCGTTGAAAACAAAATGATTATAAATACTCTTTTGTCTTGAAGTGATACTAGCAATTTAGTAGGCAATAATTGCCATTCTCTTTTTATTTTTAATATATATGAAACAAAATTATTTACATATATATCAATAAAATTTAGATGGATTAAAACGTTAGACTATTTATAGGAGAGCAC
>JASCZI010211742.1:32057-45385 GCA_036250425.1 Stylosanthes scabra | reverse complement strand
GATGGACATTCATTAAAAGCATCCAAACACATGCATTAAAGAAAACTCCACAAATTTCAAACATTGCACCAATAAAATACATAAAATGTTTCAAAACCTGTTCAAACCGTTCTGATGCATCCGCTGTACCAATAACGAGTTCCATTTCGAGTGGAATGTTGGAACAATAAAAGAACTACGCATGAGTTGCTGCTTTCCGCAGAGAAAATGTGAGCAATGGTTAGCCTAATGACGAGTCCAACAATATAAAAATGAAATAAAATGTTGCGTGTTAGAGAAGGAGGCGCGCTTTTCGAGCTGAGAGAAAATTTCATTTTCTTTTTTTGAAATAAAGGTAGCGCGTTTGTCAGACGGACTTGGTTGAGCTTGGTTGAGCTTGGTTGGGCATTTTGCTTGGTTGCCTAGCATTTTTGATAAAAAAAAAATGCCATTTGAACTGAGATAATTTTAGGCTCAACTTAAAAACCAAAGTCTGGGTAACAATATCGTATATGATAACCATGAGTTTGATTTTAATATTTGTTCTGGGCTAGTTGTTGGCTTGGTAGGCTTCATGGAAAAAGAACCATCTCGGTCAGCTCGTGGAACGGTGAGGTTGGACTTGCAAGGCCACTTCGATGCTCATGGAATATTCAATAATAAATGTTAAGTGATTAAAGAATTTAGAGCATATTTGATCTAGCTAAAACTAAAATTATTTAAAGACGTTAGTAATTTTTTGGTTGTGCAATTTGTGAGTCTAAGGATTTATTATTATCTTTCCGTATTACTAGGAGGTGGATACTTGATTAATAAGGTCGTATATGTTTGTTTTAATTTTATTTTAATGGTATTAATTTTAAACATGTTTAATTAATTAGAATTTAATTGGGTCGAGTTATATTTATATTTATATTTTTTTTTGGGTCGAAGAGTATTGGCAACGTTAATATAGAAATTTCTTCTGAAAGTGATGGATATCAAACTTATCTAAATTTTGATGTATGTAAAACAAAATATGGCCATTAGATTGAATTTTAAAATAAAAAATTTACTGTTTGATAACAACCACACCCCGCTCCCATGTGAAAAGGTGTTTTTTTTTTTTTTTTCCCCGTCGTGTCCAAAGATGAACCGAAAAGGTTCTTGTTAGTTGTTCTTCACTTCTTCTATAGTAGTAGAGAACTTAAATAAATGTTTATTTGTGTAATAACATGGTTGAAAACTTTGTCTTTTTTGTTTGCACTTCTGTTTCAAATAACTTTCTCTGAGTATCTCATATATATCTGTATCGTCATGACTATTAGATGGGGTCAATTACCCAGGTGTGCCACATAGATATTGTAGCAAAACTTGGCATACTTTGTATGGTTGTACTGAAAGAGAGATTTTTTTTTTCGATCAGTTACTGAAAGAGAGATTAAAAGTAACTACTATTGCATAATAATACATTTGGTGCTATAAAATTTGACATATGTTTCTCTTAAAAGTTCAACTTTTAGGGTAGGAGGCAAAGGACAAGTTCGAGTCATTTGCCAACGAAAAACTCTTTAATAGAGTTTCAATTAGTATCGAATTATTTTTTTCTGCCGAAACGAGGAATATCGTGTTAAAAATAAAAGACAAGTTTTTCTTTTAATAAATTCAACATACTCAATAATGAACTTCAACTCACCAATTAAACTTTGGATATTTGTCATTTAAGGGTAATGCTATGGATAATAGTAAAGATAATAGTATTGGTAAAAAGTTAAAATTACTTATAGTAAAGAGAGAAAACTCAAAATTAAAAAAATAAATTATCATATGCAATGCATAATGCACATGTTTCTAAATTTAATAAAAACTCCTCACTTTTTACCAAATTTTGCCATTTATAAAAAAATTCCCGTCCTTAATTCAATAACAAAAAAAAAGTTCGTGAAGGTTACCTTTTTAAATGATCATAGAATCCAAATTGATTCTCTAAGGCTATGATTGTATTGATATCAAGGAGTAAAGTGAAATTTTGAAACACAGAAGTGTTTAAATTCCACTCCATTGTTTGATTATCAAGACTTCATTCATTGCATCATAAACTGAAGCTTTTAATGAAACAAGGTGAAATCTGTTTCATTACCAACCTTCTCATTCCATCATATAGTATTAATCCAAACAATAGAACTCATCAAATTTCGTTGAACTATTGTTCCATTCCTCTCAGAAAACTCATCACATTAGCCGCGAGATCTTTTTTCTTCTTGTTTTCCCTTAAAAATAAACAAGCTAATTTATTAAGCTCAGAATTGATTATTCAGCCTAAGCAGCTAGCTTAATCTTATTTCAATGGCAATAAACTTGGCAGAAAAATTCTGCTTTCCTTGTGTCCTCTTTCAAGGATCTTTCTTTCCCTTTATCATGCAAGTGATTCTGGTAATGACTGTGACCTGTGGCAGACCAAAAGTTGCAAAGAACATGTGTCAATTGATATCAGTTTTGTATCTCAATATCATCATTGTAAACTGTAATTTGTATAAATTGACTAACAATGAAATGAAAGAAAAAATAACAACAGTATGGAAAGGAAGGGTACGAAGAGTAACCCCTCCCTCTCCTCGTCCCTTTTGACGCTAAAACTCACAAACACTCCCTTAAAATTAAAACTCATAGATGCAGCCTTAGACAACAAACTTTGAAGTTTGAACATTAAACTACAACAGTTTTTCAATAAATGCAATGATCCCCAAGAGTGCATTTGAAAATTCTCAGAGTTATAATTGCTTCTTAAGATTTCAAGACATCAGAAGGATATTTGGGAGTATCCGATGATGGGGCATTTAAATAATAATTAACCAAGAATCATGAACAATGGCACAGCACAGACAATGTAAGATACAAGCAGCAGGAATTTTCTATGTAAGTCGAAATCTTGACATCATGTTGTTGACTGAATGAGTTTAAAACAGGATTTTTTAATTTTTCGGACTAATAAATACGAGGTACAAATGAGGAGTTTGTATGCAAAAGTTCACCTTTCGTCTCATGCAAGATCCTCAATGATAATTAAGTAGTTCCAGAACAGATTTCCTATCAGGCATGCTGGGAATGGCTCCCTTCACCTGAACACAAAGAGAAGCTGCGGCAGCTGTTGCACGAAATTGGCACATAAGAGTTACTGAGTTAGGCACATTTTCCATAAAAGAAAATTCTAGAATGAAAAGGGAAATGCATATGGTCAAGCATACCGGCAAATTTGAGGCATTCCTTTTTGGATTTGCCCTCAACTAATGCAACAGCAAAAGCAGCTGTAAAAGTATCACCCGCCCCAGTTGTATCAAGAACCTTCTTAGCAGATATGGCAGGTTGCTGAATCGGTTCTTCTCCTTCAATAAAAAGGGCTGATCCTTTCTCCCCAAGTTTCACAAGGACTTGCTTAACTCCCTAACAATAGAGAAACATAGAACACTAATGGCATAAGAACTAGAGTCATACAGACGTAAATAGCCATGGCAACAAAAGCATCATTCATCTATCAATCAGCATTTTGCAATCAATAAAGACATCTGAAGAGAAATTGAGACAACTTGGAATCTGTAGACCAATCAAGTTATCGAGAGGACAAGTAGCATCAACAGTTATTGAACAATTTTTGTTTATTTAAGCCATGCGAATTATGAGGGTGGGTAATGAACCATAAAAATTACACAGCTGCTGCAAGCGACTCAATTAAGGGATGAAATATAGTTAACCAATATTGCATATAACATCAATGCACAAAGTTATCAGATTTGCAGATTGATACTGAAAACAGTGTACTCTTCTCAAAAGATCCATAGGCAATGAATATGGTATACAAGAAAGGTAATATGAAAAGCAATCCATGATGTCCCCTAATGTAATACAGAACTCACCCATTTATGGCACTTAGCTGCAGCCTGTGCAATATCTGCAAAACTTTCAGATGCCATTCCTGTAAGGCGACCAAGTTCAGTTTCATTAGGGCTCAGAATATCAACATAGTTCAGTAATTCTTGCGGAATTGGAGAATCCATGCCCCCAGCGTCAAAAATTACCGGGACACCAGCACTCCTTGCAGCCTGTATTTATAACAGCATAATACATAATGCAATAATCACGAAACAAATAATTTTTAACCAACATCTCTCACTAGAAACTTAAAGGAAGACAACGACAAAGGTAAAATTTTGGTGAAATTTGACGACATAAGTATCTTAAGGATGAGGCGGATATTCACATGTACCCATGACAAGTTGACAACAACTTCAAATTAGTCCGCCTTCCATGAAATAGCATTCGAATTTTGAAAATGACAAACAATATTATAAATGTATCTACTATCAAACAGGTCACAACAGGGTTAATAACTGAAAAGAACCATTTTTCAGTTTGGTTTTTTTAAATCTGGACCGAATCAAGCTATGCTTTAATCAAATTCATTTGTCTTTAATACTTTTGAGTAGGGATTGGCCGATGGTATGAGGAACATACAAGAAACTGAGTGTAGGAGGTAAAAAGGGGATCTTTTGGTCAGTTGGGATAGGATCTCAACCCCAGTCCTGCTTCTATTGGTGATTCATAATTTGCACTTGAAACCAATGCTAGAGTGCTCTAATATATATTAAACCTAAAAGTAGGCACAACGAGCCCAACATGATACGAGCACATAATATGGCAATTAGGAAATAATTGACTATTTAGGTATTAATAAGTATTAGTAAATATTATTGACCAGAGAAATAGTATAAATAAGGACTATACTACTGTAATAAGGGAAGAGAAAATAGAAAAAATAGGCGAACCTTAATCCGCAATGAGTTTTCTCTCTTTCACTTGAAGGAAAGGAAATTATATTTTTGTTAATTCATCTTCTTTATTATGGTCAAACATCTTTAACATCCTTTTCAACTTCAATACAATCTCAATCATACTGTAATTCATGTACCTCTTCTTTTCTAATTCTTATCTCCACTAATTCTAGTGCTAACACAATATTGTAAAAGAATAATGTCAATCAATATCTCCTTTTTTTTCACCTAAAAAGGTTGTCACCCTCCACATTTCAATCACTTTCAAGTTCCACCAATGGCGTTGGTCAAACTCGTAAGCAGTTCAGTTTGGATTCGCTTAAACAAGTCTTGAATTCAAGAAACACACGCATACTCAATATAGAAAGCCCATCTAAACCCAAGAAACACAAAAATGCAATTGAAAAATTAAAAAGCTTGGAAAGCAAAACCCAACCTTTGCGACCTGAATGTTGACAGGATCAGGGATCTCCCTCTGGAGCAAGACAATGCCAGCGTTCCTAACAACATCAAGATCATGCTGAGGAAGAATCTCAGGCCAGCAGCTCATATTGGCACCACCAACAATAATAATGGAATTCTGACCGTCAGATTGCAGCATCACAACGGCATGCCCAGTTGGGGTCCCACCACTAACCGTCGTCACGTGATCAAGACACACTCCTCCACTCCTCAGCGCCTCGGTCACAAGCTTCCCGTACGAGTCCTGCCCGACCTGCCCCACGAAGTACGTCGGGTAGGACAGCTTCCCTCCGCAAGCCGCCTGGTTGGCGCCCTTCCCGCCCGCGAGGGTCTGCCCGGTCTTAGCGGGCAGCGTTTCGCCTTCCTTCGGGAGCCTGTCGATCTCGACGTAGATGTCGGCATTGGCGGAACCGACCACCACGAGGGGCGGTTGTGGATGGATTTTGGAGGGGTTCGTGGAAGAGAGGCATAGGATTGGGGTCTTGTGTTTCTTCTTCCTGTTGTTACGGTTTGTTTGGAATGGGAGGAATTGAATTTGGTTGGGGTTGGTGGCGGCGGTGGGGGCGGCGAAGGTTTGTGATTGGATTGTGTTGGTGGTTTGTGTAGGTGGTGGTGAAAGGTGTATTCCCCTCATTGTGGTTGGTAATGGTTTGGCTGGGTTTTGTGTATTCTGGAGAAAGTCAATGGGTTCCGAGATGGATGTGGCTAATTCCTATGCGAAAGTGACTTAGTTGGACCACCTTTTTTCCAGGATTAGGATCAAGTCGGGATTAGCTTCGGCCTTTTTGGAATTATTAAAGGTTTAGTGTCATTTTTATGCGGATGATTTGGATTAAATATCGATTCTTTTTTTCGTTTATCATTTAAAATTTAGTCAACGTTATCCCTACTTTTAACCTCGTTTAAAATAATCAATAATTCTATCTGAATAAGTGATTTTGGCTAACCAAATTGAATTAAGTGATTTATTTCTATACTAAATAAAAGACTATTTTGGTGTAAAATAAAATTTTATATAGGTGCACTTTTTTATATTATTTAACACCGAAATAAAATTCTATTTAGGATAGAAATAAATCACTTAGTTGCACTTGGTTGCACTTGGTAGTCAAAACTATTTATTCAAATAGCATTATCCTAAAATAATAATAGATTATATATTTTTTCTTAATAAAAAACTTTTATACAAGGAAATCGTAAAATGATACTTCCAGTTACAGGTGTGCATGGATTGGATCCAATCTCCAGATCTGCGGTAAAAAATCGAATTCAATCCGAAAATATTCCGTACAATCATCGAATTGGATAAAATCCGCATATTAATAAATAAATAATAAAAGTATGAGAAATTCTTCGGAAGCAATAGGTTGGTCCAACATCCCCTTCTCTTTCAAATACACAAATGTTTGTTGTTGGCCATGACTGGAGAGCCATGACTGCTTGGAGCCTCTGAATATATCAACCCGAGAGAATGAATGCTCTTATTATCTTGAGGGTTGCCTTCACTCCTAAACACTCTAAGAGAAAACCCCTTGAAACCTTCAGAGCCGTTCATGACAACGACTACTACATCTATAAATTTCAGGTACTTAGCTTCTTTATTCCTTGGATCTAAATCTAGTAGTGTTTCTTTCCTACTTACTTAGTGTGGTTTGATGGTGAAAACAGGAGAGTGGAGTTTTGGAGAAGGAGTTTGCAGAGAGAGCAACGAAGAGGAAGTCAAGGGGTTGTTGTTCAGAGTCAATGCTAATTTGTCCTCTATGGTGGTGGTTGTTTCTGAGAGATAATGTGAATAGAATTACCCTGCTTTGATCTGAAAGAAAAAAAAAGGAGAAAGAGGTGATAATGAAGGTAAATGAGTTAAGCAAATGACTAATAGATAGTAACTCTTATATTATGTGAGTGATCATTTTTATTGTGTTTGAATAATAACTTTTTTTAATTTTGAATGATAATTTATTTTAATTTCGGATGATAATTTATTGGCTCCCTAATATTAGTTCTATATATTAATATATGTTTTTATGACTTTTATATCAATTTGTTTGTATGCATCTTTGTTATTTTAATTTATGTTAGGTTGAGTTTGTTGATTAAATGATATATAAAAAAATAGATTGAAAAATGAGTCTTGGATTAATATATTTTTTTGTTTTTCTCCATTAAAATTAATTTTTTATTTAGCGAATGGATCTGCAATTCGATCCAATCTGGAGGCTAAAAATGCGAATCTCTACGCACACTACTACTTTTAGCTAGGTATTAGCCCAACTGAGGATCCAAAGTATTTGATAGAGCTGTTTGGGATTCAAAACCCAGCAATAGTTGGTAATAAAAAAACCTGCGGTAAGAGAGAAGATGTGTCATGTATGTACGAGTAGTGTATGACAAAAAAAAAAAATAATTACATAACACGAGATAGCATCTAATACGTAGAAGAAAAAAAACATTATATCTAAATCTAATTTAAAAACTAGATAACATCTATGTTAAACTGTAAATAGAGAGGAAACATAATATTTAATTACAAAAAATTTTATAAGACAAAACCATAAATAAATTTGAGTCTTTCTTTTTTTACACAAAAATTATACAATACAAAGAAATACTCTTTTTTCTTTTTCAAACAGATATAAAAACTTTATGAATCTAAAAATATTTTTATTGACGAAAACTTTTCATTATTAAATCTTTATTCATATCTAAGGGTGCACATGGGTCGGGTCAGGCCGGATTTGACGAGATCCGAATTCGGCCCAAATAACATGTAAGTCTAATTTTTTTAACTTAAATATAATATCGGGCCGGGTTTGATAAGACTCGGATCCAACTCGAATAGACCCGATATAAATTAGTATATATAATTTTATAAATTTTATATAAAAAATAATAAATTTTTATTTTCAAACATTAAATTTAACAAATGTTATATTATGTTTATAGCAAAATAAATTATTTTAAAACAAAAATAATATTATATAATATATAAAATATTAATAGAAGTTTGAAAATGTAATATTTAATCACTAATTTTATTTTAAAATGTATTTTTAATTAAAACAAATGGCTTCGGGGCCGGGTCGGATGACCCGAAACAAGACCCGAACCCTGCTCGAAACTCATAATGGGTCACAAATAACGAATCCAATCCGAAAAATTTACATCAGGCCCAGACCGGGTTGCAGGCCAGTCCGGATCTTGTGCACCCCTACTAAGATCTCTAAGGTAGTGTTTGTTTTAAGGAATTAGGACTGAGAATGAGGACTGAAACTCAATATCATGTTTGTTGGTCAGAGACTGGAACTAAAATTTCAGTCTCAATTTCCAAAATTTCAGTACCTCCAAATAGTAGGAACTGAGAGACTGGAACTGGGACTGAAACTTTAATAATATTTCTTTCCTCAAATACCCTCGAATAATTTATTAAATGCCAAATTTGTCCATATGCAAAATGAAATTAGGGCACTGTGTTGCTCTCTCTCTCTTCGATAGAACCATGGTGCTATCTTTGGAGGGTGGGTAAGCAAAACTTGCGACAGTGCCGGGGGATATGGAGGACATTGGAGGCTGTTGCAAGGTGGTGTCGAAGTCATTGTCGTCGGCACTCCCCCAGACACAGCCGCCGTCGCCTCTCCTCGCAGTGGCTCGTCGCCCCTGCTTGTTCGCAGCGCCGTCGCCCCTGCTCGCCCACCGTCGCCTCTCCTCGCAGGACCCGGTCTCCCCTGCTTGTAGCGCGCTGTCGCCGCTCACTCCAAACGCTGTTTCTTTTCTACTACCACTGTTTCCTCTTTTCATTTGTGTCTGCAACTCTTTTTTATATATATATTTTTGTCATTCAAATATACTCAGATCATATATAACCTTGTGGATGTTTAATTGTTATTGATTGTGAATTTGATTTTCAAAGATTGGAAACTTTTGAGAAGAAAGGATGGCTGTGTGTATTATTGTTGATTGTGTTCTGGTGTACGATGGTTGTGTGTTATTATTGATTGTGAATTGTTCACTTGATTAGAAACTGTAATTTTTCACTAAAACAAAAATCAAAATCTGCAGATCAATGTGCCTTTTTTCTGGTGGGATATTTTTTAAATGTACAAGGATTTTGAAAGGGGAACGCTGGATAGCTTTATTGGGTGTGCTAAAGGATAAGACTATCAGTTTGAGTTATGCACTGTCTATGGGCTGCATCTGCAAGAAGAAAATATCTCTTTCTGGGATGAGTTAAACAGGGTAAAAGTGGAGCTTGATGTCCCTATTTTATTCGGTGGTGAGATTGATATTCCAATTAAAAGACCAATGATTATTGGAGTTCATGGATAGATGAAAATCAGAGTCATAATGGCGGTGATCTTAAAAGCTTCATCACGGCAGGAATGATTATCGCTGAGAAAGTGTCTATTTGATTATGCTTGGATATTTAATTGTAATATACCCATGTTTTGTTGTTGTGAATTTTGGTGGTCTGGTGTAGCTTTAATTATCTTTGTTTTCCTTTAGTTTTAAGACATTTCTCGTCTCTCTTGGGTGCTTGATGAATGGAAGAGAAGGGGAATCATGATATAAGGTAAGCATGAAAGAGGTAGGGGTTTCGTATACATGGAGCGTTATTTTAGTCATTTAACTTATTTTAGTCCCTTTATAACTCAATTTAATACACTTTAAACCAAACACAATACACAAAATAAATTTAGTTTCAGTTTTCCAATCTCAGTCCTCTAATTTCAGTCTTTGCTACCAAACACTACCTAAAACATTTATAAAGAGAACTGCTCTAAAAGTAGAAAAAACACATAAGAATCATTTGACATCAGAATTAAATGTTGAAATCCTAATAAAGAAGAATATAAGAAAGTGGAGAATTCCCAAATGCTCAAACATATGTAACAAACTAAGATTTGATTAAATTTAACTAAATTGTATAGAAAATTTTAGAGCACGACTTTTTTAATCTTTTTAAATTTCAATATTTATCTCAAACATAACTTTTTTTTCTAGTTTCCACATACTTCTGTGCTTTTTATGAAGGGCTGCCGTCGCCATTAGCCACCTTAGGCGGGGGTGGCCCTCCTCCCCTTCCTCACCCTTCTCTTTTCCTCTCTTCTCTTTACCCACCTGTCGTACATACCACACTATCTCCTCCATAATCTCTTCCCACCTCCCACCACCTTAAGATCAGGCCACATCTTTTTTCATTGCCTCTTTCTTCAACTTCCACCACCTCTTCTTATTTCCATGTATGTTCTCGTTTATCTTTTTTCTTTTAATTTTCTGTTTCTACTTGTAGTTTTTATTTTTTAGGTTCGATTTATATATAAGATCCAGATCTAAATTTAAAATAACTCTTTGTGGTATTTCTCTTTTGTAGTATTTTCTGTCTATCTTTAGAATTGATATTGTTACAGAAATAAAGGGAAATCACTATGGGTATATAATGTTCTTTGGAGAAAAAACTTTAATTTTAAAAATTTTTCTGTTTTACGTGGAGAAGATGAAGATTTATCTCAATAAGTTACGGTATGTTTGTATTTTAAAGAATCAAAAAGGATCCAAATCCATATCTGTTTCTACCATTTAAGATTCTTAGTGATCGAAGTTACGCCTTCTTTCAAACTATAGTTCAAAATATAAAATATTTATCTTTCTCTTTTCGATATAAAATTGAGATCTTCTACTATAAGTACCATTTCATTTTCTTCAATTAAAATTATGTTTCACTTATAATAAATATATATATTTCAAACGTATAAATCCTCCTCAATTCTATTTAATTTTTATTTATATATGAAAAATGTCTTATATAGTGCCGGCTTTTTTTTTTCTTTGGTGAGGTAATGCCGGCTACTTTACTCTAGCTTAAACCTATATAATATATGAATTTAAAAATCTACCGTAATATACTATTTTTTTAAGCATGTAAGCAGCAAATATATTTACACTTATAAATTATATAATTTATATGTATATTTTTTATTTGTTATTAATATATTTATTATATTTATTATATTTTATATATATAATTTATAAACATTACATTCATAATTTTATATTTTAGGGTAAAGTATGAGTTATATCTTTAATATTTGTGAAAAGTTTTAAAAATATCTCTAACGTTTAATTTGATTCAATGTTACTCCTAACTTTTTTGATTTGTTTTAATTTTATCCCTAATCGTTGAAAATTTTACGCTCAATATTTTCAATTTATCAACTGTTATGGGTAAAATTGAAACAAATTGAAAACGTTGAGGATAAAATTGAATCAAATTAAAAATTAAAGCTATTTTTAAAATTTTTTGCACACCATAGAGAGATAAACCATAGTTTACCCCATATTTTAATATATATTTTATCAAGAGTTCTATTTGCATACTAAAATTAGCCACAAAATCAGTCACTAATATATAATACACATTGTAATACAAAATACATATATAATTTAACTCATTTTTAGTGTGTATTTTGTGTTCTAATGTGTATTATGCACTAATGACAAATTTAATGGCTAATTTTAGTATACACCTAGCATAATTCTTATTATAAAAGTGTATGAATAATATTATTCATTTTATATTGATAGTCTATTTCTTATGCAGAGAGTTATTATTATTACTTGAAAAAAACTAAGGAGTCAACATATAATTATTAATAAAGAGTCAATATATGCTATAGATGAGTTACAAATGATAACTTATATATTATGTGGATAATAATTTATATTATGTGGATGATAGCTTAATTATGTTATATAAGGTTGGTTGAAGCCTTTGCAATGTTCTATACAAAGTGATCACCAAGGTTTTGGTCAATCGGCTTAGACCATACCTAGAAGACATCATTGGTCCTTTGCAAGGAGGTTTTATTCCAGGAAGAGGTACCTCTGATAACATCATTATTGCCCAGGAGATTCTACACTTCATGAAGCATACTAAATCTAAAAAAGGTACGCTTGCTTTCAAGATAGATTTGGAAAAGGCATATGATAGAGTTGACTGGAGGTTTTTAGAATTTGCACTTGTTGGATTTGGTTTCCCTCCTGCTATTATTAAGCTTATTATGTCTTGTGTTAAAGCTACGTCATTGTCTATCCTTTGGAATGGCGGCAGGCTTGATAGCTTTGTGCCACTTAGAGGTTTGAGACAGGGTGATCCAATGTCGCCTTATTTATTTGTGATTTGTATGGAGTATTTGGCTTGCTATATTACTAAACTGGTGGATATTGGTTCATGGGAACCGGTGGCTATTTCTAGAGGTGGCCCTCGAATTTCTCATCTTATGTTTGCTGATGATCTACTTCTGTTTTGTAAGGCTAAGAAATCACAGGTTAAGTTGGTTATGAATGCTTTGAACTTGTTCTGTAAGGCTTCGGGTTTAAAAGTGAACATTCATAAATCAAAAGCCCTTTGCTCAAAGAATGTTAATAACAGGAGACAGGATATTCTTTCTGGCATATCTTCAATCAAATTCACTCAAGACTTGGGCCGGTATCTTGGTGTCAATCTCCACCATTCTAGAGTGCGTAGAACTGCCTTCTTGGATGTCCTTGACAAGATCAGGGGTCGGCTTGCAGGGTGGAAAGGAAGGGTTCTTAATAGGGCGGGTCGTTTATGCTTAATAAACTCTGTGGCAGCCTCTACCCTATTTATCGTATGCAGGTCAATCTCTTTCCAGCATCTATTTGGAAGGGTATTACCTCTATGATGCGTAATTTCCTCTGGAAGGGTCATCCGGATGAGAAAGGTTTATCTTTGGTTAACTGGAACACTGTTATCACTCCTAAGAAATTTGGGGGGCTTGGTATTAGAGACCCTAAATGCGCCAACTTAGCCATGATGGGGAAGCTTTTATGGAATCTACTTCATTCTCATAACAAGCTGTGGGTTCAACTATTTCTTTGCAAATATCAACCCAGGTTGGAAGATGGTAAAATCCACTCCTCGGGGAAGCCTTCCCCTCTCTGGCAGAATCTTCTGAAAACTTATAATGCAGTAAAGGAGGGTTTATGTTGGAAGATCGGTCAGGTACAACAGTCCTTCTGGTATGATGAGTGGCGGAAGATTGGTCCCATTGCAGAAAGTGTCCA
>JASCZI010211742.1:475-15810 GCA_036250425.1 Stylosanthes scabra | reverse complement strand
AATATATATATATATATATATATATATATATATATATATATATATATATATATTTTTAGGCTTTAGCTTATAAATTTGTTGGCTCTATGGATCATATAATATGATTTCCGTAGCATAGTTGAGATTGCTAAGTCCTCGACAACCAACATAAAAACTGAGTTCAATATTCGTGACATAGGCTAAAGATATTATTATGCTAAAGTTAGGTTGTCGCCGGAAGCAACACGCTATATGACTTGAGTAGCGTCAAATAAGTAAGACTCACAGCATCCGTGATTGGATATAGTGCAAAATGAGCAAGGCTTTCCATAATATCAGTAATGATCAAGGGTAAATAAACTAGTTTACAAAAGAAAAAAATAAAGGTAAATATACTATAGAAAGCTGCAATTTGGGACATGAACATAGGCACACTAACAGAAAAATCTATAGAACTTCCTAAAAATCTAAACCAAGGAGATTATCACCACAAGTTACAATAATCTTCCTTTAGAACCTCAACAACAGTAGAAGTCAAGCATTTTTTGAGAGCAAGTAGTTTCTCTTTAAGTTCTTCAATGTCCTCTGACTTGACAAAAAAATAAGCAAGGGAGAAACTCATCTTCAGCACAGAACCATTTTCCATAAAAAATTTAGCCAAACACAACTCACGCTCATCTCCACAAAAATCTCTGAATTTCACCACTTGGAGAGTATGTCTCAAACAATCAGGCACAGCACCAGCAGATTCCAAAAGTGCTTTGTCAGATGTAGGTTTTAGTCTCTGGTAATCAATATATCATCAAACAAAATAACAAATTAAAATCCATGTACAAGTTTTTGAATCTCAAGTGTAAATTCCTTAATTGAAGTTATGGCATTAACAACACTAGTAGGTGATTGCATTAGAGGCAGAATTTAACAGTTACCAACCCCGACAATTAGTGTGTTGAGAAATGGAATCTTTGAAAGTAAACCTAACAAAAATTCCAAAGTAATTGAAATAAGTTCAAGATGGCTTAGCATTCCAAATTCAGGTAGAAGAGCCACTTGTTCTGCCAGAACCTGCATTACAAATCAAGGAACCCAATGTTACAAGAATGAACTAATATATGATAATAACAAACTTGTGAAGAAACTCATAACTAAAGAAAACTCAACAATATTTTATGCTCAAAAGTGTCTAAGAAAAGAATCTTACTAGGTCCCGCCATATTTGAGATGTCCAACTTGACTAAATTGTTTGAGAAGAAGAAAAGCACCACATCGCGCTTCCACAGAAACTTTTCTATTACATCGACGCAAAATTAGAGTAGCAGAAGCATTCTGAGCAGATGATGGATCTATCATGGTAATGTACCGTGATTGGTAACCATAATGGCGATAACTAAACTCTCTCATGCGCAACGCACTAAATTTGATCACACGTTTCCCATTTGGACTAGAAGACTCTTTGTGTTGTCTTATGTTAACAGTTTCAAGAAGAGGAACATTGAAAGTGACACAATTCACACTACCTAACCAAATGCAGTTCACTGTCTCGAGCTTCCGAAGAAGTGGGAGGCTAAGCTCCAGATCCTTTCTAGAGCAACTAAATTCAACTTCATGCAAAGTCAGGAATCTGAGTTGTCCCAAATGAACATGGCTAAAAGGAACTTTGATATTAGCAGAACAATAAGTCATGCAGATCAGTAATTCTTCTAAACACTGAGAGGTTAAGAGGGAAGTTGAGGTGGTAAACGAAAAGCGGAGTTCCTTCGCTGACTTAACACAGAGCTTTTTAAGAAGCCTATTCAACGCGCTGGCGATCCAGTCGTTGAGGTGAGACATTTCGTGGTCGGCATGGATAGAGAGGGAGAAGCTTTCCAATCTTGGAACCTTGATAAGCAGAAGTGATCTATAAACAAAGCTTTGAAAACGTTCCTCAGGATCATACTTCTTGGTGCCGTCATAAACCACGTCAAAGTCATCTATGTCCAAACTAGTGATAGATCTCCAAAGGTTCATCCATGCCTTTGACAACACGGTTGTTCGAACTGCGTCTTTGGTTGGGAGAAGAGACAGTATGCTAGTTATAATACAGCCAGGTAGCTTGCTAATTATGTCTTCACCTTCATTGTTCTGTTTCTCCCTCTTTAGAGAGCCATGCTCACAACTGCTAGAGTCAGTATCCATGACTAGTGATAAACAATTTCCTACAATTCATCGAATTATTACTTAATTTTAGTACTATACTTCCTAAAAAAGTGCACAAAAGTTATTCATCTATGTTTTTATGTGTATATTTATATCTGTAGCCATATAGACATAATCACATAGACGATATCATACAAGAAACTCTGGACCAATATAAAATTTAGTTTTGATGCTTAGTTACAGATACATCCAATTATGTAACACAACGTCAGCGAACATAGCTATTTTTCAGAATCAATTCCTGAATGATTATCAAACAAAAAATGGATGTAATATAATACTATTAAGAATTAAACATAACAAAACAAAATTATTTTATAAACCCTAAAATGTAAAATTGCAAAACATGCTTAATTTACTAGCAAAGTAGATACAGCAATGTGCAAGTAACCACGTTCGAGATCAATTTTCAAAGATACAGCATTTTGAGTTTTAGATATTCTATCTTTGAATTTAGGGTGTAAAAGAGAAAAGAAAAGAAAAAAGGTCTTATAATAAGCGAAAGGGATGGCACTGACCTTGGAGTGGAAAGAAGGAACAGAATCAAAAGTTAGGTTGTGTTGGTATGTCACAATTCAGATGTGAGGTTGGAAGAGAATAGGAAAATCAATTAAAATCATATTGAAATAACAAAATTTGCTAGTATATACAAGATTAAGTTATCACCTATGATCAATAGGAGCCAACATATAGGAACCAACATATTATGGCCAATAAGGAGCCAATACATAGTTAGGGATGATAACTCATATGATGATAACTTAGTTATTGGCTCCCTAATTGCTCCTAACGTTGATTCCGTAGCATTATTCAATTAAGAATTATATATACGAGTTATAAAATAAGTAGAAGTAAATACATTTTTGAATAAACACTAAAACTGATCTCAATAAAAAAATTCTAATCAAATGCTTTCATCACCAAAAAGTTTTTATTCTTTAAAAGTTCCTAAAAATTTATTCCGTTATTCTTTAAAATTTCTTATTTTAAAAGATGTATAATTTTATGTTCAAAATGTATATTTCTATGATTAGATATCTAAATATAAAACCTCCTTCATTTTTATTTACTATGTGTAATTTTGCTTTGGAAGAAACATTTCTCTCAAAATCTTTGTCAAACGAATCCATACGACCATACATGATAGTCTGGTGACTTTAGATTGTCTAAGCATTAAATTAATTTATTACTGATAATCTGGATTTAGCCCCAAAATAACATATAACTTTTGGCACATTAGCAATAATAATAAAGCTTAAATTTAAAGTCTCAAATATGCTACTTAAATTCTTTACTACTATACAGCCTTCAATAGCTTACAAAAAGAAGAAGCACATGTATACACTAAAAGCAATATTTTTTACTAATATTTTGATAATCATATTTTTCAACAAAGTTCAAAATAAATACCCAGTGAAATACTAGTTCTAATAGTTGCCAAGTAGTAACAAGCATGGCCTTAATCACACCATTTACATGAGATATGGTGGACCCAAAAAAACACATTTAGACATAGCACTAATTTGTGCTTCAAAACGAGTACCTTACCTAAAAAGTAAGTCAAATATGTAATTAATTACAAACTTATCTAACCTTGATGATATGAGAATTCAACAAAACCAAAACCAAAGCCTTTCTTGAAAGTGAATAGCTTCTCTTTAAATTCTTCAATGGCATTAGAATTGCCTAACCAGCCAGGAACAGAGAAACTCATCCTCTTGAGGACCAAACCATTTTCCATCACAAATTTAGCTAGCCACAACTCATGCTCACGTCCATGCACTTCTCCAAATTTCACAACCTCCAAGGTGTGTTGCAAACACTCAGGCACATCAGCAGAGCTAAAAAGCTCTTTGTCAAAGTTAGATTTTAGTCCCTGATGAAAATCAAAGTCAAAATAATTGATTAGATTTGATTTTCATGTAAAGTGATTTATGCTTGGTAGTTCCTCACTTCCTCAGTTCCTCTTACAAAACAATTTGGACAGATGTAAAAATGTTTTTAATTCTACCCAAAAAAAAAAAAAAAAATTCAATTCTATCCAGAGACAGTGCATCACAATATGATACTATAAGAATATAGAATGGTGTCACTAATTTCATTAAATAGTTATCAACCTTTAAAATCAAAGTCTTGAGAACTGGTGACTTGAGAAGTAAGCCTAACACAATTTCACCAGCAACTAAGCCAAGCTCCAGGTGCTTCAACATTCCAAATGAAGGTAGAGTTAGCCCTGTTGATTGTGGCAAAACCTGCATGACAAAAAAAGAATCCCAATTACTATGAAACTTATGATATGAAATCAGATGAATTAATAAATCCCTGTCCAGAACAAACAATTGTACAAAAGCACATATTTCTCCTAATGCTAGCCAAGTGACACATGCCACAATTTTATAGTTAATAACATAAATGATTTCTAATTCAATCAATAAATTTGTGTTAATATCTAGTATCTAATAGTAATACAGTTCCCATTTGATACCAAGTAGTTCCCAATTGGAGTAGGTAACATGATTATTAAACTAAAATTTCTATTTTGATGTTCCTACCAAAACCCCTATTTGACAATATGTCAAGAACCCATAAAATGCAGCTCTCTTATTTTGGAAAACTAATTTCACGCTAAGTTTCAAATGCAATGATACTTAATTGATCAAAATCACTTCCAAGTTTCCAAACATAAAACCAGATACAAAACAAGCTTTTGCTCCAGCTAATGTTCACAAAATTACAAACAAAATCTTTTTTTTTTCTTTTTACAAACATATACTACATGACATGCATTATTGCCTTTATGTCAAGTTGTCAACATTAAGTTAAAAAAGGTTTATGAGAAGATGCCTACCTCAGAACCGTCAAATTTGAGATGATTCACTTGACTTAATTGTTTGAGAAGTAGAAAAGCACGCCGTCCTGTTAGTGTGTCCCTCTCATCACATTTCCACAACGTGATACTAGCAAAAGCACTCTGAGGAGACAGTGGATCTATCAATGTAATACACTGTGATATAAAACCATAAGCACAATATCTGAATTGTTTCAAATGTGGAGCAGAAACATTGATTGGACAGTTATTTGGCTGATAAGAAGCAGATTTAGCTTCTTGTTTCAAAGAAAAGGTTTCAAGTAGAGGCACATTGAATGTAACACGAGTTGCATGTAACCAAGTGCAACTCACTACCTCAAAATTCTGAAGAACTGGGAAACCAAAGGTAAAATCCTTTGAATTTTTGTAGTTAAGGGTGAATCTAATCCCAACCAACTTTAGTGATTTTAGGCATCCCAAAGAGACATAATTGATTGGAACTTTGATTGAAGCAAAAAAGTGCATATTAAGCACCAATTCTTCCAACAACATGGAATCAAGAAGGGAAAGAGTGGTAAGAGGGGAAAAGGGGAACTCCATATGAGAATTGATGCTAAGTTTTTTCAAGCTCCTATTCAAGACATTAGAAATCCAGGTGTTAACAAGGGACACATCATACTTGTTATTGTTGTGACCAATGGAAAGAGTGAAGGAATCAAAAGTTGGTGATTTGGTAAGAAGAAGTGCCCTATACACAAAGTTCATAAAATGTAGTTTCCCTCCAAATTTTTTCTTGGGAGAAAAGTAAACGCTGTCATCTAACTTCAAATTAGTGATTAGTGTCCAACGGTGATTCCATTTCTTTGACAGCACGCTTGTCCGAACGGCGTCTTTCATCGGGAGAAACGACAGTATGCGGCTTATAAGTGCCTCAGGTATATTGCTGATCATGTCTTCATCTTCTTCCAGCTTCACTCTCTTCAGAAATGGCTTATGCTCATGAGTTCTAGAGCCAATAAAAGATGATCCAAACATGCTGTCTTCAATAACTTCCTACAAGTAAATCAAAATTTGGAAGTTGGTTATAGCACTATAAATCATTATATCTAAAAGATCTTCACTCATTTGATCAAAGATAAACAATAATTTTTTAATTTCAAGTTCTAGGGTTAGGGAATAACCTCAAATAACCACATAATCCAATGGAAAAAAAAAAAGAAAAGAAAGAAAGAAAAGAAACAGAGCAGAGTAATATAGAATTTATACATAACTATAAAGAACTAATTTTTCCCTAATCTTAATTTAAAGAACTAAACTATTTGCCCTAATTTCTTGTCATGTGTCTACTATATAATATTATGAAAGGGACAGAAGCTGAAATAAAAGTCTAAAAAGTAGATTAATGCAGAAAGATCTTGCAATGACTAACAAAAAAAAGTAAAGAAAGAAAGAAAGAAGTGACCTTTGAGTAAGAAGATGAAGTTCTTTATTTTGTTGTAGTATTCAGCAGAAGTTCATACTGTTTAGTGAATGTAAACGATCAGTTGAGTGTAACTGCAAAGCAGTAAGGATGATCGTGTTCGAGGGTAGAAATAGGAGAATCCATCCACTATGGCGGTAAAGCACTCTCGCGCCATTTCTTCTTTTCCCGCCACCCGTCTCCTCCATCTTTGTCTTTCCAACTGCCTATTACTTCTTTTTAAGTTCTTTTTTTTTTTTTTTGGTTAACTCTTTTTATTAATTTTATTTATATTGACTGTTTTTTTTTGAAGAATTTTCCGAATTGAAAAAGAGTTTAATTTTAATACACTGAAATTTATATAATTATCTAATTATATTATTGCATTTATATGATTTTAAAAATAATAATTTTAAAAATTATTTTTTTTTGTGATGTAGTAATATCTGATTGAATATATGTGCAATTCATTTCATGAAAATTAAATTCATGGAAAAGAGTATATTAAAATTTATTATGTTGGGTTTTAATAAACTTTTTGTCTCAATTAATACTTAGAATACGCATTTTAATTATCAATAATGATACATGTATCACTAACCATTGTATACCTCCATACATCTCATTTATAATAAGAAAAATGTAAATATAAGCAAAAAAAAATTTACAAAACACATAACTTGACTTCACATAAAATTAATAACTGGGAATCATTCGATAACAATTTAATCAATTGTGTCAAAACATTCGACGATTTTTAAATATACCTTCATTTGAAGATAATTGCATGTGAATTTTCACCATACAACTTACCATAAAAGTGCCACCAGGGATATGGACGTGTACATAGATTAATTATTTAATTATTTTAGTATATTTCTCATATTTCATCCTCCTAAGATATTTTTAGGAATAATCTCATATAACTAGTATAATATATTATTTTTAGCTATTAAATATACTAGAAAATTTAAATACACTAAAGAGTGTATGTAATACATTGAGTTGTTGACTACTTTTAGTGATTAACATAAAATAAATAGGTTGACCACAAAGCTTTTCCCTCTTTTAGTCCACATAAAATTTTAAAATTTAAATTTTTATCTTTATGAAAGTTTTTCATGTTCGGTTCTAACACATGTCACAACAAGTTACGTCACTTTAATTTAATCATAAAAACCATTTTTTTTTAAAAATATGATAAGGAGAAGGGATGAGAAATTTTTGAAACAAATATATACAAGAAATAAAATTAGAAAACAACGACAATTGTATTTTCATATTAAAATCAGCCATCAAATTATTTATTAATATATAATATATATTAAAACATAAAATATATATATAGTTTAACTCATTTTTAATATATATTTTGTATTTTAAAATATATTATATACTAATAGTTGATTTTAATAGTTAATTTTAGTTCAATAATTCTATTTACACACTAAAATCAGCCATCAAATTAATCACTAGTGTATAATACAAGTTGAAATATAAAATATATATGTAATTTAACTCATTTTTAGTATATATTTTATATTTCAATGTATATTATACACTAATGACTGATTTGGTAACTGATTTTGATGTATACCTAGCATAACTCATTTTAATGTACATCTAACATAACTAAAAAAATTGTTTAAAGTTGTTGATTTGTTTCGTTAGGAAATAAGGTAACAGATTTCAATGCTAATAATATGGTTCATCCTGAATAAGCTTTAAGAAATCACTGATTTTTTCATTTTAAAATCACAAGTTAATTTACATGCATAATCATATAATTTCTTATTTCTTCAAATCAACTAAATAAATAATGAAAAATTTGAGAACCATAATTAGTCAATTTTTTTTTGTTTTTTAATTTATTTTTAGTGAAATAAATGAATAATTTTAATTATTATAAATATATAATTATAAATATTTTATATATTAAAGTATAAGCAGCATATTAACTTAAATAAGATAAGTTTCTGTATTAGTTCCAGATACAAAATCAATCAATTATCAATCAATTAATCAATCAACTAGGTTATGACCCGCACGATGCGTGGGACACGGGCTAATTTCATCTTGTTGATTGTAGTCATTTATCTAATTAGACTTTGCATGTATGTTTGGAATACATAATCACCACGCATATTTGGCATATATCAATCAAGGGTATGGAGGTTTCTTTTTTAGTGTCTTAGGGTATGAGGTATCTGATATGTTTTTGTTATTTATTTTTCCCTTTTTCATTATTTTAATGGATACTGTTTGGCGAGTACACATAGACACTCCTTCGAAAATTTATTTACTTGTCTGTTGTAAATTCCTTTTTTTTTATACACTGGAGGCCCTAAAGCCCAAAAGAGAACAAACTAAAGAGATCTAGGGAACACAGTCCCAGCTACATCACCCAGAAGATCTAGAGAGATTTCTCGGTGGGGGTTGACAAAACATCATATGATCATTTTCAGCATCTAAGATTAAGTTAGCAAGTCTATCAGCTACTTTGTTGCCTTCTCTACGTTGGTGCTTGATGATGATACTCCAGTTTCTATTAAGCAAATCCTTAATATTTCTGACATTTCTGGTTAGAGTTGGGTGTCGCTGGGGAGGATTTTGGATCAAATCCACAGCACCTTGAGAGTCAGTTTCAACCACCATTTTCCTAACACCCTTATCCCAAGCTACGGTTAGACCTTGTTGTATTACTTTGATTTCCGCTTCAATGGCTTTGGCACTTCCCAATTTACTAGCATATCCCCAAAGGCAATGGCCTAGCTCATTGCGACACACTCCTGCACAGCTAGCCTGCCCAGGATTACCTCTAGACGCTCCATCTGTATTAAGCTTGACCCATCCTCCAGGAGGCAGAAACCATCTAACATTCGTTTCTGCATGGCTTTTCGTATCCCAGGTACTCCTCCAATGAAATTTGCATTCCTTCACACACTTCTTTATCCTCGCCAACTTTAAATTTGGGTGGGGTTTAGATTAGAATGAAGGAACTCATTTCTGAACTTCCACAACATCCAAATAGTGGTGAGAAAGTAATCTGTCCAGCCTTGTTTCTCATTTCCCCCAATTTCCATAGCGAGATTGAGGTTCATCCAGTCCTTTAAATCCAAGCTAAAGAACCGTATCAGAAACTTCGGGTCAATTAGATTGATCCATATTTGGGATGCCTGTTGACAGTCCCGAAAAACATGAAGGATGTTTTCTACTTCAACATTGCAGCACGGACAAGGAGGACTTCCTCCCTGATTCCACTTAGCTATTCTTTCCATAGTAAGTAAACCTCCATGACTCAATTGCCACGCAAACACTTTTATTCTCTGGAGCCCTTTCCAACTCTAGATCTTCTTCCAAACCTGATTTGTAGGCTGTGCGTGTTCCTCTAGGCTGAAGTACATGTGCTTAATGGAGAAATCACCTCTAGGATTAGGTTTCCAAGAGAGGGTATCAGGATCATTTTCCTCTCCTGGGGGTTCCACTTTCATAATCTGTAGAATGACATGATTTGGCAGAAGGATGTGCAGTTGACTAATATCCCAAGTACCATTGCTAGTGATGTACTCTCTCAACTTTCTCTTCTCGTCTTCACTCTGGAGCATAGGTGAAGCACAATCTATCAGCTTACCATTTCCTTCTAGCCAATTATCCTGCCAGAAATCAATATTGCTCCCATCAGCAATGATAAACCCAATATTATGCAATATCTCTGGCCGGCACAAGCTTTTCCACAACATTGAATCCCCACTTTTAGTCTGACAATCCTGGAGCAGGTTACTCCCTCGGCCGTATTTTCCCATGAGCACACTATTACAAAGAGAGCTTTGATTCGTGATTAAATCCCAGCCTCGTTTCATGATAAAGGCATCGTTGACCTTGCGAAGGTCCCTAAATCCCAATCCACCTTCAGACTTAGGCTTGCAGATTTTCTTCCAACTCACCATATGCGTTCTTCTGCCACGATCATGGCCCTAGATAAAGTCTCTCTGGGCTCTCTCAACGTCATCACAAATACTTTTGGGCACAACCGTGTGTTGCATGGAGTACAGGGGGAGAGATCCAATTTCTATTGTAAATTCCTTAATACGTTGAAATTATGATTTCTCCAAAGAATAATTTTTTTAGGTCAGATCCAAAAAATCCTTTTAGTTACATGTGTGGCTAATTTGGGCCTCAAATGCAATTCGGACCTCATCGCCCAAAAAAATCTCCTCCAGTGTTGAGCCCCAAAGCAACTCAGCTGCTTAGCAAATATCCCATTTTTTTTAATCATGCCCATTAAAAGTATTAAAATACATGTTACCTAAGGATATTATTTTGGTCCATGCAGTTGTGCATTTGTAATATTTTTGACCATCACGGTAATTTTCCTTCAACTTAAAAATATATTTTTATTACATGGTCTAATTTATTTAATAAATGGTTTGACCTGCCGCAACAAAACTTGTTGGATATTTGAAGATATCTGAAATGTGAAAACAACTTTGTTATCATATACACTTGCCAAGGAGGTAATATTGAATATAAAAACATTTATATGCTCAATATTTAAATTCACATATAGGTACCATCGGAAAAATCAATTTTCTCTTTTGACAAACCATGTATTGATAAAACATTTTGTATTACTAACATTTGTAAAAACAGATAGTGTAATAGCTATTTTTGCTTTTTGTTATTTTTTTTCCCGAACTTGAATTTAGAATAAAGTACAAATCCCCAAAGACAATGCCATCTAGTTCACAGCAAAGAGTCTTGGTCACTTCAGCAGTATTTACCCACCCCCACAGCAACTCGTTGACTCCACATTTTAGCCAAAGAGATTGAGTAGCAATATATTATAAATACCTGACTAATTCAATTACAGACATAATATGGACCTTTTGTTCTTGATTTCAGCTCAGCTAATGTGACATCGGATATTCCAAGAGATCCATCACTTGTAATAGGTTTGGGCTTCTCGTTGATTCGGAGAAGGCCATTATCGCTGTGATCTTTTAGAGCAGGAGCTGAGATTGAGCATGCAACTGTTTTATCGAGCACTATAGATGGAATTGATTGATTCCTAGAGTTGAACAATTTGGACATCCTCTCCCTCCTTGCAGTCCTATCATTTACTGTTATGCAATAAGATAATACAATAACCGCTGTTAGCTTCAATGAGAGTGTGATTTAACAATCCTTACTGAAAGTCCATGGACATCACACTAAAATACATGCACAAACAGATCCCCCTACTTCAGCTTCTTTATGTATTTCACATAGTGCTGGTCTCTTTCTAGATGCTCCAATGTTACCTGGCCATTTAAGGTTTATATTCAAGTCAGCAAGCACATCCTATGTCTTCCTCCAAATGATATATTATTTGTTTTATAACACAACACATTCTATGTAGTTAGTAAGAGAAATGCAGAAACTTTTTTTGCGTATGAAAATTGGAACCATAGTTGGTTTTGTCTAAAAAAGATTATGTATCATCGCTATACTGCACTATGATCATTGAAACAATAATGCGTTTACTAGTGAGGGATGTTAATTGGCACGTCCATTTACTAAATATGCACAACCAATAATTAAGAACTATATTCGAGTGGAAACATAGCTTAAAATGGCAGTCACAACATGCATAACACATGATATATTAATTATACCTTTTCCACTTGAGCCTCGAGGGTTATGATTGGTTAAAGTTACTGCGAAAGATGTACCATTTCCCCCCGCTACCACCAGAAATGGTTGATGCATTTTTGTGGTGCCTGAAATCTCCACTCAGCAGCCCTTTAACAATGAATGATTGTTGGTTTTCATCCATTTGACAGAGTGTCTCTGGCATTGATTGGTTCCTGCTGATGAACAGGTTTGCGATCCTTTTCCTCCTTGCTCTCCTAGTATATTCTGCGCAGTAGACAACAAAATTAGTAATTTTTGCTTTTGTATTTATCTTCTACAGATGAGTGGTCTGGCAACATTCAGCTTATAATGGTTGAATGGTAGCTAATGCAAGGGTCTAATTGTTGGTGCACCTGCAGTCCGAGCTGATTCAACAACAGAATTCATATCTATTTCGGCAAGTGCAGCCCATTTCCTTGTGGTCAAGATGTCACCCTGCACCTTGTGTGAGCTATCCAAACTGACATATGCCAAGGGCCTTTTCTCATTGTGTTCTGTGTTTCTAAATTGAGTTGCCGTGACTTTTCCATCAAGGGTACCTGCAACAAAAGAAGTTAGTCTATTTCTAACATGGGCAAAATTTTAATTGGTGGTTTTTTCCACTAACCTTGATTACTTGGTGTTTCAATGGAACGGCTATGACCTGATAAATCAACATTTGTTGATTCCCCTCCATCTGAATGCTTTAATTTGTGGTTTTTTGCGCTTTTGATTCAATATCTCTCTTCTTATCATTCTTGCATGTGCAGAATCTGGTGTGTCCATGGAGCTCTGATAACGTAGAATGGGAAGAAGCTTGGGAAATACTGAAAACTTTATCTTGAGGTGGCTGTGAATAACTGTGAGCAGGATATGTTCAACATGGAGGCAGAGGCAGTATTCTTTGGGGGCACGTCATGACCTGCCAGCCTTTTCACTCTTGTACGGTTAGTTTTTCCTCCAATAGCACTTTTGCTGATGGGTTAGGTGTGTATTTAATTTTATTTCTCTGCCATGTAGATATAAATATTTTTAAGGTGGTTACAATAACATTCAATGCCTAATTTAGACACGAAAAAAGGGTTAACAGGACCATGGCATATAAGCCATTCTTGTCGATCTGCATGGATCGTAAGTTAATAGAACACTAACCGAGCTTAGTGTGGTCTTGGCCGAAGTTTGAAAATTGTCAAAGAATCTATTTAGATGGTAACTGTGACCGAACACTAAGGTCTCCCGAGCTTAATAAGACCCTGATGGTAGTTCTCATTGGATAATTGATGTTGTTTGCCCACCTGCAAGCATTCCATGGCAGTGGTTATTTTCATAGTAATGCTAATCAGCTTCAATTATACATTTCAAAAATGAGATCTTCTTTTATTGTATCATGGAAGTGGTGGGTTTCTGTTGAATACTACTCAATTTGGATTATTTTTCCAAGGATATAATTTTTTTTTATAGTATCATGACATTGTTTGTTTTCATGGCAATATGACTAAATATAATATATTTTACTATGGATTCCAATTTTGTCCTATAAGACGATATTGGTGGTGATTGTCACAGTGGCATAATTCAGTTTTTGATAACTAATACATGGATTTAAATTTTGTCATAGACGTGGTTACCGAATTTATAGTAGAAGACTCCTCTATAATATCGGATGCACCGTTTTGTCACATGGTTAACAACAATTTGAATTTCGTATCCACAGTTAATTATTTTTAAAATCAGGGTTGTTGATTTAGTTCTAGGTTTTGCGATGGACCCTTTGAGTTTTCACTACTACCCAGTATTAGACTTCATCCTTAAATCCGCTCATGGTTAGTAACTGGATTCCAAAACACACTTATACCATATCCAAAACTCTCATTAGATAAAACCTTAAATTAACATACACATAACATAGCCTACGTGACATGCACACATGGATACAGATTCTAGAACACCAAATAACTAAACATTTTAGAACCAGGAAACCCAAATAACAAAAGAAAAAAACTAGACGCACAAAATAAATCTACGTGATATTAGAAACTAACACGAAGAAATCATAGAAGACTAATCAAAACAAAAATGACCTAAACTGGGTAGAGACCCTCTTGGTGGAGAGTAACGCTTTTGACCTGAACATCCTCATCCCAATGACTGGGATAAAACACTTCCATCGATTTGTTCTTGTCCCTCCCGTTGGAGATGTATAGATCACTCCTTTCTATATTATTTGCCGGGCCAAAGCTATGCTTGCACTCAAGAATGGATATTGTCGCTACGTTCCCGAAACGGACTGCTTTGCGACGAGGATGCGACCAAAATTTTGAAAAAAAGAATTGAATCATGGAGTCGCCACCAATTTTATTATGGAAAAATTGGATAAAACCTTGAATTTTTGAAAACTGATTTTTTTAAAGATAATCTTGAGTTCGGGAGTCTGATTATGCGTAAGGAAGGGTGAAAACTTAATTCCACTGCACCCTTAACACATCCGTCGAAAACGGTTACCTTGGAGTATTTTATGCAAATTATTATAATTTAAATAATATTTGTATTTATTAGTAATAATAAAAATGGAAGAACATAGACATAAACCGTTAATGATTAATAACTAGCGACGACAAAAAAAAAGGCTATTAATAAAATAGTAACAACAATAATAATAATCACACATTACAATGTATGCAGTATTGCAGTATGCACGCTTCTGCTTCATGTCCATGCCTTTAGCTAATTAAATTAATATATTTTTTTTAAGGAAAAAAAAGACATGGTTTGCATGCATTAATATATTATATTACTTTCTTATATAAAAGTATTATTCGTTTCATCTTATGAGTTATGATTCAATTTTTTCCTTTAAAAAAAGGAATCAAATCCAAACCAGAAAATGAAACATAACAAGTACCAAAGCAATGCAAGTACCAACACCTAAAATAAATAAATACATACATACATCAACAAAAGGGCTATACCTAGTCTTACGAGACTTTGAGACAAGCACAAGTCATAATCATTCACTCCTTCACTGTCAACAAACAACTAAACCCAAAACAAAACATCTCTTTCTTAACATGACTAAGATGCATTTTTATTTGCGTCCTAGCTACACAATACAAATCACATGGAACCAGATTTTTCACACTTATATCCTTCAAATCTTTTTTTTTAACATATAAAAACACATATTTGCTTTGCATGACACCAGAAGCACACATGAAGAGAAACTAAAATAACAAGAAGCGA
>JASCZI010211741.1:33808-47373 GCA_036250425.1 Stylosanthes scabra | reverse complement strand
ACAGAGTTGTTATGTATAGCAAAATCACCTCCAAATTATTATATATATATATATATATATATATATATATATATATATATTTGTGTATACATAAATATCTTTAACTTATTTTTATATGTATTTTATATTTTAACATATATTTAATTAAGGTGGTTAATTTTCTTGATATGCGTATGATATAATTGTTAAATTAATAACTTTTATTATTGTATGTGTGAATTCCAAAATTAATTTAACAATAATTGACTTTTTAAATTATTTAGTTTATAAGTTTTTTTAACTAAAAAAATGTCAAATCTTAATAATTGAAAATAAACCAAGAAGGTTTAGATCTAAATATGCACTACTTATTCATTTTTGAATGAGAGTGTAAACTTATAATGTAAAAAACCCACACTCATTGATAAAAAAAAAAAAAAAAAAATCGAAAAATCCACACCCCATCATCATTTAAATAACAGTAAATATATGTCCAAAAAAAAAATAAATAACAGTAAATAAAACAATGTATTGATATTATATATCTATTTTCAAATAACACCATTGTGTATATACCTAGCTAACTAAAAGCATTATTATTAACATTACAAGTCCATGCAGAAGCAGTGTACAAGCTAGTATCCTTCCAACCAAGCCTCAAAGTGCCATCAACTTGAGCAAGGCTATAACCATGAGCTGGTGAGAACATGTTAAGTATCAATTGTGCTTGAGCCATTGAATTAGCACTCATTGGAACTTGAACAAACCAATTGCTCCTTGAAATGAGTTCACTCCTCCATTGCCTAACAAAGTTTTCCTCACCACTCCTTGAAGGTCCACCTATGGCCAATATGTTGTTGATCTCCCTAGAGAACACCCCATGCTCAACATTGTGCCTATTTGGATTATCAATTTCCAAGTATGCACCAAGGGAATCAAATAGTGTTGAGTAATAGTGTAATGATCCAACAAACCTATCCAAGAATGATCCTCCATTGTTGTTCACATCTTGCTCCACTAATGTGATGATTCTTGGCTCTAACTCCTTGATTAGCCTTAGGGTTTTCAAATCCGGCCCGGTCGGATCGTACATTGAATGTTGTAACCAATGAACCGCGACCGTCTCGCAAGGCCTAATTTGCACCATGGATGCATCAATTTCTCCGAATTTTGCCACGACGGGGTGGAATTTCAAAGACATTCCAAGCCGTCTGGCGAAATTCGAGAGCTGTTTCCCAGTCTCGACGAGGAGGTCCATGGATGCGCCGATACCAGTCATTGTCACCTCGGGTGGACCCTCATATCTTGTGGCAAGAATGTGAAAGAATGCTGGCCATTGAAGGCCTTGCATGATATCCAAATCAATGATGTGTATGCATTGGCACCTATTCACTGCCTCAAGGATTGCTTGGTTGGAAGTGAAATGTGCAAATTTGATGAAAGGGGAAACATTGTTGAAAACTTGGAATGATGAATGGATGCTCTTGTGATCAATAATCAAAGGTGAACACACACCAAGAAAAGAATTCATGACCCTACTACTCATGGCTTTTGCAAAATATGCAACAACTCTTTCAGCACATGATGCCTTATAAGGTGAAGCCAATTGTGTTAGCTCCAACAACATCCTTTGAGCATCAACAAGGTTGTCCACAGAGATTGCCACAGCACACTCCATTAGAAGGGTAATCAAATTCAAACCTTGATCATGGATATTGTTGTTGTTGTTATTATTATTATTATTAGTATTACTATGATTGTGGTTAATAATAATATTGTGGTCCAAATTTGAGGTGTTTGATTGAATTTGATGAAGATCAAAGCTATTGGTGGTAGGAGGGTCAATATTGGTGCAAGGATCAAATGGGGTCTTCCAAAAAGTGGTTTTTCTCATTGGATTGAAGTTGGGGTGGTGAATTGATGAAGGGTTGTTATTATTTGACATGAATAAGAAGTTACTATTATCATCATTGGTGGTTTGTTGATGTGGTAAGTCTTCATCATCAACATTAACATTAAGGTGCTTGGCAATGTTGTCAACCCAATCACATGTCTCATTTTGTTGGATTTCATTTGGTGAGGGCTTTATTGGAAATTGGATTGATGGGATTGGAGGTGGCAAAGAAACAAGACTTGAATAGTCCCAATTTTCATGCATAGAGGAACGGTTGATCATGTTTGAATTTCCATGAACAACCTCAAACCCAACTTTCATCATAGGTTCAAACACAAAATAATAATCAAATGGAACAAGAATTAAGTGAACTTGAATTATAATTCAATCCTAAATTAAGCAAACTTTTATAGAAATTTACTTGTAAAATTATAAACTCAGTTAAATCATCCAAACTTATAATACACTCGAAAACAACTTATATTTAGAAATTAACTAAAAATTGACAACCTTCATAAATTTATGTGTATTGTATAACCCAAAAAGAAAACTATGTAAGAAGGAAATGATTAAGATTTAGCAAATGAAAAATGGAAATTGAAGAGCAACAAAAATAAAGGAGTACAGAAGAGTGAGAGGAATGAGAGAGGGGGGTTTCAAGAAGAGGTTAATGGCACTTTTAAAGGTGAAGTATGATTATGACAACCAATGAATTCGTGACAACGTAACAAATCTTGGAGGCTTTGTTTGGGGGGCATTTAATTTCCAAATTCTAAGGTTATGATAGATGGCCGGCATAATCAAGCCAATTAGAAAATGTTAATTGACTAAATGCTAATCATTACACGTAGATTTGGCAGTGATCTTAACATTATTATATATTAATCATGATAAATGTCTTCAATATTTTATTATCAGCAGTCATACTCCTACGTTGCTTAACAATTTAAGCTATGTTACAAAAGAGTTTTTCTTTTCTTGTAATAAATAGTGCATAATTAAGAATCTAAATTTAATTACATAATCCCGTTTTTTTTTGTTATCAAACAAGTAAACTATTGTTGTTTTAGTCCTTAATGTCTGAGTCAAATTTTAAATTAGTCCCTAATATTTTAATCATCTATTTTAGTTAAAAAATTTTCAAATAAGATTAAGGTTGTCTTGTATATACATCAACTCAAAGTTAATAACAAATCCTTAAATAAAACTAAAATCTATAGCAAATTAATCAAACATGTCAAGTTAAAAGATGTGGTGAAAAGAAAATCTTATGATTTTTTACATCAACCTCATTGTAAAAGCAATATATATTAATTTAAGACTCGAATGAATTTTTTTTTTATTTAAATTGTTATTACTAGTTACTAATTTAGGAATTTAAATATCTGATTATCAATTCATGCAACTGGTTACAAACTTGATGTATATAGCTACGAGAGGGACGTTTTGATTTGTTTTCTACTAAAGTGATGGAGAAGGAACAACTACCCCATTTAATAATAGGATTAATTAATGTTACACAAAATACATTATGAAAAATTATTATAGAAAGGCACATAAAAGTTGTTAAAATTAGGATTGGAGTGAGTTGAGTAAGCTTGTAAGGTAATTCAAGCTAAAATTATGTATATTTTTCATGTTGGCCTCCTAAAAAAAACATTTTTAGCTCCGTCCCGAATCAAATGCATTGGCTCTAAATATATTGACTTCAAAGACTTTTCATATAATAACTATGGATTATGATTATTTCTCGTTACTCTTCAATTTATTAACTCCTAAATTAGCTTAGATTATAATTATATGTTACCTATTATAAATAATAATACATATTTACTTATTTTATATGGCTTTGTAACATGTTTTTTATATATATGTCATGTCTAAGTCATAATTATCTATTTTGTGTGAGTTTGGTGAAGTTTTTTGGCGAAGTGCTCCAGCTTTTAAAGAGCAGGAGTCATGATTTTATGTTTGATAACTCAAAAAAGCCAAATAGCTTTTGTTTTTGGCTTTTGAGAGTCAATGGTGCTTTTAAGAACATACAAGAATAACTTTTTAGAGTCGGCTCTATTTTTTCAAAAAGCAAAATAACTAGTTAACTTTATATTTTAATAAAAACTAATGCTATTTGCAATTAATTACATTTAATTTTACTTTAATATAAGGCATACTAATAAAAGGTCAATTTTAGAAACTTTACACTTTACGAGCATCTGTCAAATACATTTACAAAACGTTATATGTGTAGCTCCTGCTTATTGAGAGCCAATTTTAAAAAATTTTACCAAATGATTATGCTGTGGCTCTCGAAGAGTGGCTTTTTGTGAGCCCAAAGAGCTCAATAGCTTTTTGAAAGCCCCAACATTACCAAATCGAGTCAAATTTATTTTATTGTAAGTTAAATTGTGTATGAATAAAAGCATGATAATAAGTATATATATAACTGGATTTTTTTTTTAAATAAATATATTAAATAGAGTATTTACATAAATGGACACGATTTTAGGAAATTACAAAAATGGGTTTACATATCATAACACGGGCCAACTAGATCCATGTTGATGTTTTGTGCGTATATTGGGCTAGGGTGGCCCGTGTTATGGGCCTTTTTTTTGGACGTTGGCTAACACGGGGCTGGGAGGCCCGTGTTAAGCCCTGAGTTGTTTTGTCCTGCATCTAACACGGACTTGGCACTACCGTGTTACACAAATTAATGCATGCAAGCCCGTGTTGGCATCATGGGTAGGCCTAGCCCGTGTTAGGCCCTCCGTTTGCCTTTAAAAGAAGGAGCTCTCCCCTCCCCGAGCCCAGAACCAAAGATGGTGGAAGAAGAAACTCTCTTCCTGTTAACCCTGTATGCTAGCAGCAGAAATAAATTTGCTGCTAATCGTTGGTTTGGGAATTGGTGGTTTTGGCAGCTAAACAACGGCGAGTGGCTGAAGAAATTTCTGTCGGTGATAGTCTTCCTGACATGCGTGGGTTAAGAGCACGGCGTAACTGATACCGGTGATAGTCTTCCTGACATTCGCCGAGTAGTAGTTCACCATGCAACTCCGAGATAGCCGGCCTTTGCGGAGAGCCTTAGGCCCTTGATGAAGAACCCAAGGCCAACAGAGCAGAAACAAATGTCCTGCCGAAACAGTTTTTTTGTTTTTGCCGTAGGTGGTTCTGCGGTTGTAAAATTTGTAGAAGTAGAATATGTTTTGTATGTAGGATGAGCGATATTTTTTATAGTTATGTATGTGTGTGTGTATTTGACACAATGACAAATGTGGTTATCATTTACGCGAACATGTATTAGTTTTAAATTTTTTATTTTTAATAACACTTACTTATGAATAAGTATAAATAGCTTCCCCGTCTAGGTATATATAAAAGTGTTATAGTCATTTATGAGAACGTGTATTAGTTTTTTATTTGCAATGTTAAGCAGTGAGCATTGGCGAACATATCATAATCACAAAGGAACTAGACAATTTCCGGATCATGAACATGAAGAGCTCGGTGGACTTTGCATTCTTGCAATGAGTCTTCCGAATTTAGGAAATAAATGATAATCATAAGGGGTAAATAAATGAGATTGCCGAAGAAAGGAAATAAATGAGACCTCCATTGGGCGTGATTTTTTTTTACTGCTATTGGTATTTATGTATGCTTGAGCCTAATCTAGCTTCGGAACACCTTCAAATAGTAATGCTAAGTTCGTAAAAATTTATGGGTGGGTTGCTTGTTTTTTTTTTGTTTTTTTTTTGGGCTAGGTATAACTCGGGCTTGGCTACCCCATGGTAGCAAATTGGGGGTATTTAGCCCGTGTTAGGGTTGCTGCCAGGCTGGCCCGAACCCTAACACGGGTATGGCAAACCCGTGTTACCAATTTGGGCTTCTGTAGCCCGTGTTGGGCCCCATCAGGTTGGCCGTAGCCCAACACGGGTCTGGTAACCCCGTGTTACTAAAATGGGCTTCTGTAGCCCGTGTTGGGCCCAGTATGCTTGGCCCGTAGCTTAACACGGGTCTGGGAACCCTGTGTTACATCAAAATGGGCCACCAAAGCTCGTGTTAGTGCAAAATGGGCCTTCCTAGCCCGTGTTACGAGGGACGTGGCCCTTATAAAAGGAGCTGCTGGGCATCTCATTTTGCAAACTCCACCAGCATAGCTCTCTCCCAAATCCATCTCTACCTTTCTTCCACACAAAAAAAAATGTCGGGTTCAGATTAATTATCGGTACGTTGTATTCGGACGTTGAAATGATATGGCAGGAGGATGGCATCGGGTTTGTGTGTCCGAACCCGATACTGTGCTACATCAAACGCATTGACACGCTTGACAAGCTGGAGAATTTTATTCTGAGGATAATGGGTGCCCTCGGACGGAAGAATGTGAGGCGGGTTGCGTACAGGCTTCTTAATATACTTCCGCCGTTAGAATACAAATTCAAGATATTCTGGCTTGAGGGTGATGTCCATGTTCGGGCCATGTTTGATCTGCACCGGAGGTACGACCCACGACAGGTGATGGAGCTTCTGTTCGAGACACGGGACATGATTCGTTCTGAAGCTGGTCCATCATGCGCATTGGCAGCCCCGGTGGGCCCCATTGCTGCCGTACCACTCCGGATCGCTACACCGGATGTGTCGGTGGACATGGATTCCGGCTCAGGGGAAGTATCTGACGGATAATACCTGGGAGAGACGGACGAATCAAGTGACAGTTTTGACGAGACTGAGTTTGTTGATGAGACGCAAGTTGGGCGAAGGTTTTTGCTGCCGGCCCCGGCGGCCATACAGGACTTGGCATCAGTTAGCAACCACTTCCATACGCTGAACCTGGATGCGATGGAGGAGGAGCCAAGAGAAGGCCACGGCGGTGGGGGGACGATTACATCAATCTAGATGGCGGGGAGGAGTTCCGTATTGGGCATCGCTTTAGTTGCAGAGAAGCTGTGCAGATGGCAATGAAAAACTATAACATCTGAAGGGATGCAGAGTACAAAGTGCTAGAATCCGATCCGTACAAGTACGTTTGTCGTTGCAAGAAGCACGAGGCTGGTTGTCCATGGAGGGTGCGCGTGGCGCTGCGCACAAACCATGATTATTGGTAAGCTTGGCTGACCCTGTTGTGCTACCCCATTTTGTCAAATTTCGGTTAGTGACGGTACGACTTGGTTAAACAGGGAAATCCGGAAGTTCGAGGGGCCACATTCTTGCATTGCTCCATCAATGTCAGCAGACCACGCGCAGCTGGACAACAACCTGATTTGTGACTTCATACTGCCGACCATCAAGTCTAATCCGTCAGTTGAAATTCCTGTTCTGCAAAGCTCACTTCAGCAGAGCTACCACTTCCAGCCCTCATACAGGAAGGTTTGGATTGCGAAGCAGAAGGCGATTGCCCGGTTGTATGGGGACTGGGAGGAGTCCTATGCCAAGCTGCCGAGGCTGTTGGCGGCGTTGCAGCATTTCTACCGCAGAACCGTCGTAGATATTCAGGTGGGTCCGTTCTACAACGGTGCTTTGCCCGACGCACAGTTTTCCCAATTTGAGAGGGTTTTTTGGAGTTTTCCGCAGTGCATCCATGCCGTCGAGCACTGCAAGCTATTCGTGTCGGTGGATGGCACTCATCTCTATGGGAGGTACGGGGGGTGCTCTTGATGGAAGTCGTGCAGGACGGGAACTCAACATATTTCTCACTGCATTTGCCATTGTCGAATCAGAAACAACGGAGTCATGGTCCTTCTTCCTTGATGATCTAAGGCAACATGTGGTCCGCAGAGAGGGAATCCTGTTGATTTTAGATCGGTCGAACGCAATCAAGGCGGCTATTGAGCGAGAAAACAGTGGGTGACAGGCTCCCGGTGCATATCACATGATCTGTGTCCGGCACATGGCAAGTAACTTCAACAACAAGTTCAGGTCGAAAGAGGGAAAGCGGGCCCTCATGAATGCGGCTTATGCTTCCACCGAGCTTGAGTATAAACAATACATGCTTGCACTTGAGAGGTTACGGCCGGAGATGCATGCATGGGCAAATCGTTTTTGCAAGAGTCTTTGGTTGCAGCACTGCGACGAGGGCCGGAGGTGGGGGCACATGACAACAAACCTATCTGAGCGCATAAATGCTGTCCTGAAGGGCACACGATACTTGCCGATCTCTGCCATCGTGAGAGCCACATATGAGCGCCTGCAGCAGCTATGGATTAGGAAGGGACACGAGGCTCATGCACAGATAGCTGCCGGCAACATTTGGACCTGTTCCTCCTGTCGGAGATCGAGAAGCACAAAGATGACTTGCCGAAGATGCGAGTCACCAGTTGCGATCGTAGGTCGGCGGTGTTTGTTGTGGAGGAGGTGGTTCCGATAATGGGCTCTCACCAGGCAGTTTACAGGGTTAGGCTCAGGCAGAGATTATGTGACTGTGGTCGCTTCCAACAGCTTCATCGTCCGTGTCGGCACGTCGTTGCCGCATGTGCATCAATTGGTATAGAGTGGGTCCGTACTGCGATCCTGTATATGGCATGGCGGCATGAAAACAAGTATATGCGATGGATTTTCCGCCGATCCTAGATGAGAGGCTGTGCCCTGAGTGGTACGGGCCATCCGTGCAGCCCAACCCGGCTATGCGAAGGAAGACCCCGGGGAGACCCGTTTCCACACAGATTAGGAACGACATGGACCTCATTGAGCGTCCAAAAAACCAATGCAGTCTATGTCGGCAGTTTGGTCACACGAGACGTGGTTGTCCTAATGTCGCTCACCCTGAGGATTAGCTGGTGGCAGTTATGAAGGCCTCGCGCTTGGATCAGTTGTTGAATCCTTGTCCGGTTGTTCGATTTGGTTCCTGTAATTGTGGTGTGCATGGTTTTCTATATCTCACATCTAGAAATATGTTCCATTGTGTTGTTTTCAAAGCTGGTTTATTTATTATACTTCGTCTTTGATGATCAGTTTCTAAATCTCACGGCTACTTTTCTTTTTTTCAAATATTGTGTTTTGTTTCCTATTGTATTCCCTACTTTAACTTGTGTTGTACAACCTTAACACTCACTTATAAATTAGATCTCGCTTAACTTCTATAAATTAAGCTACGTTATAATTTTTTTAACATTATAATACTCATTGTCCATTCTAAAGGTTTTATTTACTTTTCTTTCCGTAATAATAATATTATAATAAAAAATAATACTCAATTTTATTTTTAATGATTAAATTACTTTGCTAATTTTATAGTTTCAATTTTCAACAAAATTTATAATTGAGTTCTTACTTTTAATTATATTTTTGTTGTTTAAAAAATATTTAACTTAACGAAATATACTAAGATATGTTCGTTAATCGTGTGTGAGATAGATAAAAAAATTTTATGAACATAACATATGGGTTATGGAACCACGAGGGCATCATACACAAAGTGGGAATGAATAAAAGTTTATAACAAACCAATCTTTCGAGTACAGAAAGCATAAGTCCAAAATTGTCCAATACAACCCCTCCACCGGCGCCTCGTTCGTGCGCAGACCCAAGTGATATGCCACATCTTGCAGGGTGATGGTGCACTCGCCCCACGGTAGGTGGAACGTGTGGGTCTCAGGTCTTCAGCGTTCGACGAACGCGGAGAGGAGGCGGTGTCAAAGCAGAAGTCCCGTAGCTGCACTCCATGCTCGAACCCAGCCTGTCGGATATATTGGAGCAACGGCGGAGGTGGAGACATAAGGAAGGCACATCGACGGAGCAATAGCACACGCTCCCTCTGCATGTACAACACGATATCTTAGTTCAGCAAGCAAAAATAATGCGTAATAAATGAATATTGTTAGGTAATTCTGTTTTCAGCTAACACCAACGATTTCTCTTTACCCAAAAAAACAAAATTTAAATAAATTTTATTTTGTTTGTCTTAAATTATAAACCTTTAATCCTAAATCTTTAACTATAAATACTGAATTTAGGTAACACTTAGGTAATCATGTTTTCAGCTAACATCAACTATTTCTTTTTACAAAAAAAAAAAAAAAAAAAAAATTTACAATGCATTTTTATTTTATTCCTCTTAAATTATAAACCTTTAATGATGAATCTTTAACTTTAAACACTAAATTCAACTAACATTTAACCAACTAAAAATTAGCTTATCTTTCACTATTCCTTCTAAGAATTTCATCAATTTAAAATCAACTTCACAAAAAAAAAAAAACAATAAAGATAAATCTTATTTATTACCTCTTAAATTATATAGCAATAAATCTTTATCTTTGAATACTAAATTTAGCTAATATTTATCCAATTCAGAAAGAGCTTATTTTTTACTATTCATTATTAGAATATTGTCAAATTAGGATCACTAACACAAACTAAATTAAAATAAATTTTATTCTATTTCCCTTATATTATAAACCTTTAATCATAAATCTTTAACTATAAATACTGACTTTAGCTAACATTTAACCAATTAAAAAAGTGCTTACTTTTTTACCATTTCTTTTATGAATACTATCAATTTAAAATCAATTTCACAAAAATAATTTAAAATAAATTTTATTTTATTTCTCCTACATTATAAACCTTTAATCAAAATTCTTTTACTTTAAATACTAAATTAAGCTACTATTTAACCAAACACAAAAGGGTTTATTTTTTACTATTTCTTTAAAGAATATTGGCAATTTACAATCAATTACACCACATGTAGAACTACTTTATATGATAATCACTTTTTACTCTAAGCATTCTGCCTACCCATCATAAAAAAAAAATGCTAACTCTTGTCACAACATGAGCATCACTAGCTAACATTTAACATAAACAAGCTCGTGCTATTTTAAATAAACATACATCGGTGTAGAGTACGCTCGAAATGTGCCATGAACGGTTCAACCGTTGCAGCCCTTCCTGTTCCCCTGCACCTGGCGCATTTTATGGGGCCGCCTCGCCTGCCGCTCTTCTCCCTCTATTACTTCCATCCACAGACATTATCACTCATACTCACTCCTAGCAACTCAAGCTACCAAAAGAACCAACAAACACACACTTGAAAGTGAAAGAAAGTGACACAAATTGAAAGAAGAAAGGTGGCTGTGGATGGAATGAGCTGAAGGTTCCACGGCCCTTATATAGGGGTGTTCCTAACACGGGCTTCGTAGATACAACATGCCCAACACGGGTTAGAGTGGCCCAAGATGCTAACACGGGCTAGCCTACCCTAACATGCATAACACGGGCTTGCATGCATGAATTTGTGTAATACGGTGGTGCCAAGCCCATGTTAGATGCAAGACAAAATAGCTTAGGGCTTATTACGGGACTCCCAGCCCCGTGTTAGCCAACATCCAAAAAAAAAGCCCATAACACGGGCCACCCTAGCCCAGTATACGCACAAAACATCAACATGGACCTAGTTGGCCCGTGTTATGATACGTAAACCCATTTTTGTAATTTCCTAAAACGGTGCCCAATTATGTAATTACTCTATTTAATATATTTATTTAAAAAAAAATCCCCACTTAACTTGATTGTTTATGATAACAGAATAGAGAAAAAATATCAAAATTACTCACAAAAGATTTAGGCGCTGACAAAAATATTTATGAAAATAAAAAAACGAGTTTTCTATCCATGAAAAATGGGCTTCGTTTGACAAAACTACCCAAAACGTCCCAAAACTACCTAAATGTCAATGTCTCGTTAATGATGTTTGGGTAGTTTTGTCAAATAGAGCACATCTTTTGTGGGTAGAAAACTCATTTATTTCTTTCATAAGTAGTTTTGTCCGCAACTAAATTTTTTGTGGATAGTTTCGATATTTTTTTCAAGAATAGAGCATGTTTATACTTATATTTTGATTAAAATTATAATCACCGTTATAGTTATAGTTATAGTTATAGTTATAGTTATATATATATATATATATATATATATATATATATAAAAAGATAGTCATAAGGAATAAGTATTTTTATAGTTTTTAAGATTTGGATTAAAAATAAAATATGATTAATTTTTTTTTTTTTTATCAAAATGTTCCTCAAATTTCTTTTTTTAGAATCACCCCATTGTACAATCAACATATCCCTCTCTCCAACTTCCTCTTCCACCACCTCCTATTGTGCTGCCTCACCCTACTCGATCCATCACCCAATCCCTTTTAGTTTTTAATCATTAAAGCAAAACTCAAACACAAGGTGGGAGGACATACCAGCAAGTATGCAACGTCCAGAACAAGAAGAAGTAAACAAAAGATATGCAAAACCATACACCCAAGGACGACTCCTACATGAACCAAACTATACTCTGATCATATCATTCCCAATAGCTCACCCCGAATATAGGTCTATTACAATCAGCAACAAGATGAATACTCCATCCACTGCGCCTCCTTCTCGCCTCTCTCCACCGCACCTCTTTCTCGCCTCTCCCCACCGCCTCTTTCATCACCACACGCGACGCGGATTGTCGACAGGAGCCCTCCCTTGAATGTGTACAGTTACCGTGAGGTGTCTCCGTTGATCACCATCGCCGGTAACGAAGATAAAAAGGAGGAATCCGAAGCTTCTGGAAGCGAATCGAGGAATGCGAGTCCCTCTACGGTCGTTTCCTCTAATTATTCGCTGCCAATGTATTGTAACGCAGCTTTTGAGTGCATAGGCATAGCTACAATGGTGTTAGAGATTTTGCGGTTTAAGTTGGTCATTTGAAAGAAAATCCTAATTTTTCTTCTTCATCATTTGGGATCTTTTCTTAAATTAAATAAGACAATAGTTCTAACGATTTGGGGGTGGTTTTGATGTTGGTTAGCAATGGAAAATGCTTTCTTTAATTCAAAAAAAAAAAAAAAAAAAGATAGTAAGGGAAGAGTTTGGTTCAAACTCGAGACCTTTTTTAAGAGAAGGAGACAAATGCTATTTGAGCTACAACTTGTTGGCCTGTGTTATCATCCTTTGTGAATAATAAATGGGAAGGACAAAATTGCCAAAAGTACGATTTTAAACAAAAATGAAACCACAAGAAGCATTTAGACAAAAAAAAAAAAAATTATGGACATTTTGATTTTTACTTCAAATCATAATGACTAAAAAAATACTTATCTATAGTTATAATTAGTAACTTATAATCATGCTTGACTATTGAATGAGTTGATTGAGCTCAATTTTCATTAACAGTGCTTGAGCAAAGCCTCGATTTACTTCTAGCTAGTCCAGGTTTTGAATATCGAATTAATTATTGAACCGTTCCAGCTACTAGGTAACGATTTTAAAAATTTAATTGAAAATCAATAAAAATAACCATTTTATAATAAACACTACAACATGGCCTCGCTGTACCGACGGTTATTATCGACGGCTTTATGGACACGGCCCCTACCGATGGCCTAGCCGTCGATAATAATATTACAACCGTCGGTAATATTCTCCAAATAATACACGTTTATGATGCGCGGTTTACCGACGGCTAGGCCGACTGTCGGCCGTCGATAAAAATGATGATATTTTGGCGCCAATTGGCGCCACGACGGTTTAATACTATAGACGGCCTAGCCGTCGGTAAATATCGACGGCTACGCCGTCGCCGTCGCAGGCGTCGTGGGCAGTTTAAGCGTTGTAAATATTATCGACGGCTTAGCCGACGATAATATTCGTCGACGGCTTAGCCGTCGATAATAACGCGAGGGAAAAAATATATGCGAACAATATTATCGACGGCG
>JASCZI010211741.1:19517-31075 GCA_036250425.1 Stylosanthes scabra | reverse complement strand
GATGTTAATGTAAGTCTTAAACTTGAATATGGTTCATTCTCATGCTTTACTTTTTCAGTGTTGCATGTACTAATCAAATTTTCTTTTAGGATGCTTACGAGGCAGATTTGAAGAGGCTGCAGGATGAGCGTCAGACTGCCATTGATGCAGGAGATCCGGCGCCCCCCCAATCGACGAGGCCGAGGTGTGGGCACGAGTAGCGGGCGACCGCAAGCGGGGGAGGATTTATGGGATGGGTGTGATTCCCTCCCATAAATACCCACCGCTCTTCTCAGATCCCGACGACGACGACACCGCTAGTGGCCCACCTGACCTTAGAGAGCAGGTTACCCTGCTCAACAGGGAGATTTCACAGCAGGCGGAGGCGCATGCTCGGAGCTTATCTGCTGTCGAGGCCGCCTGCGCGGAGAAGGTGCGGACCTTGGAGTCCACCGTGCAGACGCAGTCGCAGGAGGTCTCCGATCTGAGGAGAGCTTACTCAGACATGTACAGCTTCCTGACTCAGATGCGGAATGGCGCATCCGGCTCAGGTTCGATGCCAGGCATGCCTCCCCCACCGCCTCCTGCTCCGTCACAGCCTCTTGCTCCGTCACAGACGCCTGCTCCGCCACAGACTCCCCCGTCGCAGCCTGATCAGACCACCGAATCCCCCCACCATGATGATGACACTGACTACATATGATTTGTTTTATTAGTTTGTTTGTTTATATTCTTTTTATTCGATTAATGTTATATTACGTCGTTCTTTTATTGGATTTTTCGGATTTTTTAGATATATATTCTTTTTCCTGCTTTATTTAGTAGATAACTAAATTAATTTATTACAGGTCAATATAAAAAAAAATTTAAACCACAGGAATATTACCGACGGCCAAGCCGTCTGTAAAATAATCAAAAAATTTAAGATTCTTCATTTTTATCGACGGTTTAGGCGTCGGTAATAATACTTGGATTTTTTTGCCAACGCTTTTTGTATCGACGGCTTAGCCGTCGGTTATATTATTTTAAAATAAATAAGATAACGAGAATATTATCGACGGTTTATCGGGGCCGTCGGTAATAATTACCGACGCAATTTACGGTCACGCAAAATTACCGACGGCTTGGCCGTCGATAATAGTAATTTACCGACGGCTTGGCCGTCTGTACGGCCGTCGGTAAAATTAACGTATCTTGTAGTGAAAATAATATAATTATAATAATTATTATAATATAGAATTTAAAATGTCCTCCAAATTAAAATACTAAATCAACTAAAGTATTATAATTTCTCCTAAGTATATTAAATATTTTTATATTGAAATAACTATTATTCTTAGATTATTTTAATAATTTATTAGTTAGTTTATATTCATTATATTATTATATATAAGTATTTGTTGAAAAGTAGTATTAATAAATATCATATAGTTATGGAAAAAATAAAAAATAAGTTATGATTAGTAAAAAGATTTTAGTGTTTATATTTTAATTTAAAATATTTAATAAAAATTATTTTTATATTAATAATGATGCACAAATAAAAATATAGTTAATTTATGGATAAGTAAATACAAAAATTAAGATAATGATGACAATGATGACAACAAGCTCAATCAAGTCTTTTTCTTTCGCGAGCTTTTTTCTTCCCATCGCGTTTCTTCTTCTTTTTCTTCTCCTCCTTTGTTCGTTCTGCAACTTCTTCCAACGATTATAATGATGACAATGATGACAACAACAACGAGGATGACAACATTGATAATGAGAAAGAGGAGGATGAGGACGATGACGATGACAGAGAAAAAGATGACAGTGGAGAAGAAGAAGGTGGGTAATAGAGAAGAAGATGAGTGGGTGACAGTGGAGGAGGAGGAGGGACAGCGATGACGACAAGGAAGAGGAGGAGTAGGAGACGACGACAACAGTAACAGTGACGACGATGATGACATTGACGGTGAAGAAGAAGAAGAAGAAGAAGAAGAAGAAGAAGAAGAAGTAGTAGTAACTCGTTCGTATAGAATGTGAATCATGCTCTTTTGTCGTTGGTGAATCAATTTTTGTATCAATTGAGTTTTCGGATTAAGTTTTTGGAGTTTGATTTTGTATTTAAATATGTTTCTATATTGCATGCAAATCCATTTCTGTTTTCATAAAAAGATATTTCTGTTTTCGTGAAAATCCAATTCAATTTTTATATGAAAATTCGTTTCTGTTTTATATGAAAATCTGTTTCTGTTTTTCATTAAAATTCATTTATGTTTTTTCATGAAAATCTAATTCAGTTTTTCATTATCAACAACAACAGCAACAACAACAACAACAACGTAACGTGGAGGAGGATGAGGATGAGAAGGAGAAGAAGAAGAAGAAGAAGAGAAAATGAGAGAAGAGGAGAAAGAAGAAGGTTACGAAGATGGTGGTGGCAGCAACGATCACGGCGACAGGAACAATGACGGCTGCATCGATGACAACGACAGCGGCGATGGCAATGGCGACGACACAATATCAAGAATAAGAAGGAGGAAGAGGAGGATGGAGAGTTACAGAAAAACGCCCGTGTTTTTGCGTTTTTCAGATTTAGGTGAGTTATGCGTGTAAGCACGCACCGAGTGAGAGTGGGGAAAAAACACTTGGTTAGACTTGGTTGGGCAAGATACTTGGATGTGTAGCATTACTATATATATATATTGAAGGTTGTGATAGGTCTAGAGAAGGGGGGTTGAATCTGTGACCACTTTTTACAAAAGTTTAAACTCAACACTTTGACATTTAGAGCTTCTGATTCTGTTTTAATGTGGAAGCAGGAGACAGTTTCATTTTGTCTCATAAAATGAAGGTAGTAGAAATAACAAACAGAAAGCAGTAAAAGACACCAGCTCTTTTATACTGATTCGACCACTCCACTGTGGCCTACATCCAGTTCCACCATTAACAAGGTGGTTTTCACTATCATTCAAATGATTACAAACACTAATCCTCTAGAGCTTCACTCACTCTATCCAAGGAAACAACTTCCAAACTCTTTACATCAAGAACTCAGACGTCCAAGTGCTAACCCAACTTGGGCAAGGGGAACACCAAAAGTTCAATCTTCAAAACAGAGAAATACACTCAAGATTTTATGTTTTCAATTTTTGTTTCTAACCTATCACTCTTACATTTTTTTTCACTCTTTGCCTTTTTCGAATGCCTCTCAAGTAATGTCTTTTACCTCATTCAAACAAGAGATAATAGACTAAGAAAAGTTGAATATTCATAAAACACAATGAAAGAGAAGACACTTGCAGATTTTGCTAAGTGCTTGAAACTGTGTTTGCTCTCTTTTTCTTTGGCTTTCTCAAATGGCTGAACCTCCTTTTATCATAAGGATGTTGCCTCCAGTAAAAAGCTAGGTCAACTTGATTCTGAGCAAAAGCATAAAGGTATATGAGCTAGCTGTGATCATGGTAGCAGTGGAGATGAAGATTAAAGCTTGTGCACAAGCCTTCTTTTCACTTTGCAAATGGGACAACCACCTATTTTGGTGCAAGTTCTTTGCTGCCATCAAAACAGAGGAGAGAAGAAAGTCTTCTCTTCAATTTGATTTCTTTTGCACACATTTAATCTCCACCCTTCATTTTTGACTTTGTCTCCAAGACAAGTTCTCCTCCATTAAATCTAGAAAGTTTGATGACAATCAATTTTTCAATAAGCTATTGAGATGAAACTTTGATTTTCCCTCTCATTTGCTAATAAGGACCGAATCTGCACAAGGTCACAAGTGCAATCCAATTGCAACTTTATACTTTCTACTATCATTCAAGAGTTTGGGCTGTAATAAAACTATTTGGGCCTGCACTACACAAAACACAATATCAAACAACATTTAGATTTTTACACCCACAATAATAATATTTAGTCATCACTAAAAATACATTTAATTTTCTAAACTGAGTATATATAATTTGCTTGTATGAGTTAAAATATTTTCATAGCTTGGATAGCAAAGAAAGCTTTTTATGTGTAAATGACAAGGATTCAATCCTGACCCTTTATATTTTGGAATAAATTGTTGGGTCCAATAATGCTAAGCATGGAATTTGAACCCTGTCCTTTGACACATAAAAAGCCTTTTTGCAACCAAACTATGCAAGTGTTTTAAATTATGTAAGCAAATTATTATATATATAATTATATATACAAACCATTCCTTCTAATTAGATTATATTTATTTATTGAAAAGTTATTCGGTATAGATCTAAATCCATACAGATATAAAAGATTCTCTTATAATACAGATTTTATACCTTATATTTCAAAAAGATTAAAATAATATATAGTTGTGGACCCACACATTCTTCTAATAAAACATACATATTTACCATTTATATTTATACCGTATAAATCACCTTATTTATTTTATTCTAATTTCAATTTGTGCTCGGTTCACCGGTTCAATTTCGATTTTTTATAACGATTCTCTTCGATGAGGTAGATTGTGATTATGATCGATCCCAGTTCGACTGATTCAACTAGCCAGTCTAATGTTCTAAACCATACTTTTAACCCCCTTATTAAAATTCATAAATAAATGAGTATATTTTAAATAAATTTAACAATAAGTATAGAAAACTAGTTTTAATTAATCAATTTTACTTTTTATTGTAAAATTACTGTTTAATCTTTATTTTTTTGGAGTTTTAGGATAGGGTTTAGAATTGAAAGTTTAAATTTTTTTTGATGAGTAAGATTTGGAGTTGAGGGTTTAAAATTTAGGATTTAAAATGTAAGATAAAAAATAATTTAAATTTTTAGTGATATTAATTGAAAAGAAGTTGAGTAGTTAAGTTTTAAATTTAAATATTAATTTAGTTGTGAGTAGGTCTAGAAATAATATGTTAAATTTAGTTACCATATAATAAAAGATATTAGATGATCAACGGTATATTCAAGCTAGCATTTATCAACTCTTTTTAAAAAAATTATCTACTAAAAATATTACCCTGACAATTATCACTCCCCCAATAATATAATATTCGATATCTAACTTGGCAATTAGAAAATTGAGAATATCAATAACTAAAATTCCGACATAGATTACGTTGGTATTGATATTGCGAAAATGCAAATTTAAATAGTATTACGAAATTAACATTATAGAATTATTAGAGAGTCAATAATTAAGTTATATTCAAAATTTAAAAAAATTATAATAAAAAATTAAAAAATGTTATCATTCAAACTAAATAAAAATGATTATCCACAAAATATATGAGATATCATCTGTAACTCATCTATCATCACTGTTAAATAAAATGCAATTATGAAAAATATTCATATTTAAATTCATATTATGTTGCGGGACAGTTACGAATTCTCTTTATTTATTCTTTTTATTCATATTTTTTTTGTGTTTTCCAAACTCACTGTTACTATTTTAGTAGTGTTTTATATCAAAATCAACTCTGGTAATTAATGCACAATGTAAAGGACGTGGCTCACCCATTTTATCTTCTTTTGCTCATAAAAAAATAATAAAAAGAAAAAGCCATGATATAAGATGCTTATGAAATATGAACTATGTTAAAAAATACGCTGCTCGTGAATTATTGGTAAACGCTTTTTGACAGCAATGTTTCGAATATATATTTATTTTGAAAATCTTTTGGTAAAGTCTTTACTCTTTAGTCTCGTAGTACGACTAAGGAACCATATTTTCTGAAATACCAATAATAAAATCTTTCTTAATCTATCATTCATTTATAGTTTTCTTCATTTATAAACTTTTATTACTTTTCTTTACGTAAAGAAATTATCTTATTTTTTTTCTATTGTTGTTGTTATCATACATACATATATTTGTTTGTATTTATAATAAAATAAAGGTGAAAATTAAACATGAAGATGTTCAAAGTTATTTTCAAGTACATATCATCATCATGTATTAATCTCCTCAATAAAAAATAATTCAGTTTATTTTTTAATTAATTAAATTTTCATTTATTAAAAGAAAAAACAAAAATTCACAAATTAGATTTGGCGTTGATTTTAATATAATAGACGCAATTTTAAATATATTTAACAACGGTTGATGTTGAAACCGTCGCTAAATACATTTAAGTTATAATTGTTACCAAATCACCGCTAAAATTCTTAAGGATTGCCGCCTTTCTATTGCCTACTGCAAAAATCGACACTAATATTTATTTAGTAAAGGTTTGAGATAAACTATCGGTAATAAATCGCTACTATTTACCGATTTTCTTGTAGTGTTGTAGTATTGTATCCCAATGATAAGCAACAAAGATAAAACTAAAAAAGCTAAGTATGGTCACCCCACTACTCCAACTAAAATAAGATAGCATACCCTCTTTTATGCATGTCCCAAGAATTCTTTGAGGATAATTCTAATTTTTTCCAATAGGAGATCTAAGACAGGCATAGTTAATTTGTTTGTTAGTTAGGGTCCTTTATATGTCATTATGTCGGATAAAAAAAGTATAATTATACAAATAAAAATAATGCATGATTGTAATTTTAATTTATCTTTTTAATACTTGAATGAATAAAAAATTATATATATATATATGATATTTTTTGAAAACATACAAAAGATAAAAATACAAGACTTTTTTATCTAGAATAATTTAGAAGGATAATAGGAATGCTGAGTTAGAACTTAGAACTCTCAATTATTTTTTATAAATAAAAATTAAATATGAAAACCATTTTAAAAGATAAGTTAAAAACTGATGTCATAGACCACAAAGTTTAAAATATAGTATTTCAATAATCAATTATTAAATAATTTATTAAACAAACCTTTTAGGTGAAAGTGATGCCAATATGTTATTAGTTTATTCCAAAATGTAGGTGAAATGAACGACCGTCTAAGTTATTTAACCAAGCAACAGTGACTGTTTATTAATATAAATATAAAGCTTGTTTTTCAGTTTTTCTTAACTAATTAATTAAGATCATATAATTAAATGATGATTAATTTGTAGCTTGCCGACTTGTATTGTACTCTGTACAATTGTAAATAAGTGAGATGACTTGAAAATCCTAATCTAGACGTTAATTTGACACCAACAAAATTCACATTTATTTTTTTTAAAAGAAGTGTTAAAATAAAAAGTTATATCATAATTTAAGAATAATAGATAGAGAATTAACACAAAGTACGATCAATTAGATTTTTTTTTTGTCTTGGATCAATTAGATACTTAAAAATTAAAAAAAAAAAAAAAAAACTCTGAACTGTGAGTCTTATTAGGTTAAAATTTGGGAAATTTTTTGGAAAAAATTAAATTTTTTTATTCATTTTGAAAAAAAAAATGTATATTGCACATGATAATTTGTTTTGGACTTTTGGTTGGATTTTTTATTAAAAAATATAATCTTTATTTTTTACCAAATTTTATTTTTCACCGTAGTATTACTTCGATATTTTTCGGTTAAGAATATACTTAAACGACCCGGCACATGAATTTGGAAGGTATCTGAGTTTATGGTTGCTTAATAAGTTCACTGGATATTATTATATTAACATCTTGAAATATTCCAATTAAGGACTCATTCAAATGTAGAAGTTAAAATCTTCATCATTGAATATAGAATATTTTTTTTTATTAATTTGAAAAGAAAACATGGAAACTTTCCAATGCATGGGATGAAGAAGTGTCCCAAGCATTTTCTATGTTCAAATAATATAATTGAATGTGAATTAATTAATAATATGAACGAAATAAAAAAGAAAAAGCACTTATTTTGATATATTATATAGATATGGGTGGAGTTTACCATGATTATGATTACGGTGGGTATATAATTTTTGGTTTCGCTATCTACACACATTTTTAGTAGACAACAAATTAACACTTGTATAAAATACATTCATTGATGCATTAATTACTTTCCATTTTCTATGATTCGCTTATAATAATCGTATTTTTATATGGGTGTAAAGCTGGTGTCACCTAAAAGGGTGTGTGGAATTAAGGTCACATGTTTTTATATTTTTCAACACCTTTTATTTTTATTTTTTAGATTAAAAATGTTTTTAAATATTAAAAAATGTTATTATGTTATTTTAATGTTAACAATATTTCTTAAGTTTCTTTTTTTTAAATGTGTATAATCACTATAAGTACTGTAATAATAGCTACTATAATATGCACATATATTTTACAATAGCAGATAAATTCAACTATAAAGAGATATTTTGACAAATGTAATGGTTATCTAACATTTAATAATTGAAAAAAGAAATATTTGCCAACGTTATATTGTTCGAGTGATTTTAAGGGAAGACTATATATAAAGAAACACAAATCAAAATTGCACTTGGATATTGCAAGAAAAAGTAAGAATTTTGTAATGTTAAAAAATCCTAGAACCTAAATAGAAGATCTATAACTATCATATTCTCTCAACTTCAACAGAATATTCTAATGATTATTCCTTGTCATTGTCCTGCAGCAGTGTCAATTACAACTGTTTCTTATTTGCCTGCAATTGTTTTGGTTTTTAATTGATATACATCAAGTTCAAATGGTGGTAAGTAAAAAGAAAATATAACTATATTTTTGGGTATGTACTTTGTCAAGTAATCTTTTAATAGTATAGCAGCATATGAATCTGACAAGTGGCAGTTGGGTAGTATTTGTATGCAGGTTGCATGAGGAATGCGTTCCTTTTCTTACATTCATGACGTAACGCCTTAGATTTTCTTATTCTTTGTGATGAATGCAACATAAACTAGATTTTTTTTTAAAAGGCAAAACTGGGTATTTCAAAGTATAGATATTTAAGTGAGAAACTTTGGTTGAGTATTTGGTGACAATCTTGATAGTAGGTTTGATCATGGGAATTTTAAGACGAGGCCAAAAAAAAAAACGACGAGGTAGAAATGAACATTAAATTATTTCTCATAAGGAAGTAGAACTTAAAATTCACTCCTTTTGTAGTGTAAAAAGCACTAGAAACTTTCAAATTCCTGTTAATTAATCTCAAACAAAGAATTTACATTAAATTAGTTGAAATCTTCTGGAAAAAGACATGATCCTCTAAAATACATCATCTGAACACACGCTAATAAGTGGGGAAATAACAGAAGAATTTTATAGTAAAATGACAAATAAATAAAGTTTCTCATACAAGTGAGCTTCAAATGTAACTAGGGAAGATAAAGTTTAGGTTTTCTCTTGAAAATACAATTACCTACCAATATAACTGATGATTATAAGAACTTAGTGCAAAAGATGAATTAAAATGGTGCACCAATAATAATAATAATGATAATACAATAGTTAACAAGTTACAGATTCTAGAAATAGAAAGAAAAAAAAATTCACAAATGTCAAGTTCAGCACAGTTAACTTGTCAGTCATGGCACTCACAAAGGCTTTTGCTATCATCAATGTAAAAGAAAAACATGAATATACATGGTATCCGGTATTCATTGAGGTATCACTTTTAGTTTGTAACAAATTTGACAATGCACACTCTAAGACATTTACAATCAATCTGTTATAGCCATTGGAAAAAAGCACTCATTCCAAGTCACCTTGAGAAAGAGAACTTTGATCTTCAACTTTTCCTCTCAAACCATTAGTTATGTTATATAGCATCAATAGTGATGTTAAAACATGTAACTGGTCAAAATGCTATAGGTGATTATGTATGGCTCCAACATTACTTTTTATTTGTTTGTTATGACTTAGGAGGAAGCCTCTTCTCCCTGTTAGATACCTCTAATTGGGGTGGCAAGAGCTTCATAAAGCTTCCTTGAGAAGATTGATTGGTTGAAGATGTTTCAGGAACTTCAGATAGTTCTGATATCTCAGAATCAGACTCTGTCATAATCATAAATCCGGATGACAAAATTTATGGTTATATTGCATGAAACAAAAAGGTACAATAGAAAGAAAAAGGGAAAGAAAAAGCTATAAATGAAAACAGTGTCTGAACTTTAAAATAATTAAAATGGTTACAAAGAAGAAAGAGCCTACCAAAAAGTGACTTAATGGATGGCCTATTTGATCTGGATTGTTTCCTCTTTAATTCAGCTGCAAAATAAGTGGATACCAAGGTCAAGAAGATCTAAGGCTTATCTCCAAGGAAATCAAACTCAGGAGTTTATCTAAATTACTGGAGCTTAGGTACTAATAAATTATGATATAAAAAAGTCCATGATAAAACCTTAATCTAAAACTTCATTTTGCAATATAATAATGACAAAAATAAATGACATAAAAATTAAAATGATAAAAAATAAACAGATCCTGCCTTTAGGATGTTTAGCAAGGTCTACACAGAAGAAAAATAATCCTTAACTTCAAGAATATTCTTGAGTTTAACATGATTCAGAAAGCAATACACCGAAAACCCAAACACCTTTATCTTTTCCATATAGGCCTACCAACTTGGGTTCTACATTCTGCCTAAAGCATGCCAACCCAATTGGAATGAAATGCAATATTATATTTTAATCCAAGGTGGGAAGAATAATATAAAACATCGTACAAGTTCCTTAATCTGAAGTTCTGGACCAAATCTTCCACATAGTTTGGTTATTCCAAAAAGGTTAACCTAGACCTATTTGCTGGTAATTTTGATTTTTGGCTGAACAACTAATGATTTTAATCGTTTCTTCCCTTTAAAAAAATATAGAAAAAAAGATTTTTATTGTTTAGTTACCTATTAGGAGGAATACTGATCTTCCAGTTCCACACACTTGTTTTCTCTAAATATATTTATTAAGTATAAAATTTAAATGTATGCTTGAAACAACAGACATCATGGAAATAGAGGAAAGTGGATGCAGTTGAACAAGATAGTTTGATATGTGAACCCAATAGTTGAGCTTAAAAGAGAATGTTATTTTGAAGTGATCTTTTTCCAATTATGGAAATAAAGGAAGAATCACTAATGTAGTCATTTAGAAACTAATGGTAAGATAATTAGACACAGAAATGGCTAACCATGTTAATATCCCTTTATTTTCTATATTTAAAAAAAATAATCTCAAATAAGCATTCTAATTGAAGCAGACTTCATCAACATAATAAATTGATATGGATAAGTGAAAAGAAAAGATATAGAAGTTTACCCATCCCAGGAACTTGATAGTCATTGACAATTTCAAAGTTCTTGTATGTGTATCCAACAAAATTCAAGTCCTTAGATGAAAGCATCTGTAATGAACGGACAAGCAAGATAAAAGAATAAGAAAAAGGAAACAGGGAGTGGGAAAATGTCTGTAATGAGAAAATGATAACTAATATATTTTGTTCTTCCTTAAACTGCCAAGTACCAAAGGACTAAAGCATTATTGAAACAACATAACACATCATCAACCAACAGAATGTTCAGCAGATGCCAGGCTGACCCTGCAGTCTGCAGATAATTGATGAAAATTTAGAACCGGAAAGGTAACAACTAATTTTACCTTCCTCCATGGGCCGTGTCTTGATGATGACTGAGCTTGGATGTCTGACTGCAGATGCAAAAAGTAAGAAGTGAAAAATCAAACAATGTGAATGGCCTTAGATAAGAAGCTACACAAAATAAGAGAGAATATAAAAGAAAATAATTAT